>JAOVYW010000038.1:3237100-3268526 GCA_025775045.1 Hiodon tergisus | reverse complement strand
TATATAATTTTATTTTTTGGTTTTTTTAAATTATTATAATACATGGACACTAACAGCTCATACAGTATCTGTACCATACTTTCTTTCTATTAATTTCTTGGCAGTCTATTAGTTAGTTGTTTTTTTTGTTCCTTCACCTTTTCCCCTCTTCTTCTAATCTCTCTCCCTCTAATCCATACGCCTCCTCCCCCAGGCCCAGGCCAGGGTCCCAGCCCCCAGCCCAGCTGTACATGCCTCCGTTTCTAATCAAACACTCTCTTGGGCAACCTTATTGCCAATGAAGTAGCATCACTCCACCAACTGCGCCATACGCCCTGTGCACACGTTATTACATGTGTACAGTGAAACAACATTGAACAAATGTGTCATTGTTGACATAGACATGTCATCTAGGATAAAGAGACTGAGATTACAACCCCTGCTGTAGTGATCTGCCTTTTAAGCCACGGTCAAACGGGAGCTCTCGCTGGTTGTGTAGGGAGCGTGTGATGAAGGTAGCCCTCCTTGGATGGCTTGGACTGTGACAGTCGTGGGCGGTAGGAAGTTGCATATAAAGTATGCTTGAGTTGCAGACTTCTGCAGTGCCCAAGCAAGTGCTGCATTTTCATGCATAACAAGTAACACTGTGGGAGCCTATGGTAACAGCTTGTGCTCATGTGCATTGCACTATAGACACTGATACTCTTTGAAAGAGTTGTTTTATTGGTTATCCAATGCAGCAGGTGAAAGTCTATGCAGAAGCTCGGCCTGTCAATGTCAGTTTTTCTGATCGATCTTGCATGATGCCACTGAAAGTCTTCCTTCGGCTCCTCCCCTCAGGTTCACGGTCCTGTTCTCCCACGGCAACGCGGTGGACCTGGGCCAGATGAGCAGCTTCTACATCGGCCTGGGCACGCGCATCAACTGCAACGTCTTCTCCTACGACTACTCCGGCTACGGCGCCAGCACGGGGAAGCCCTCGGAGAAGAACCTTTACGCCGACATCGACGCCGCCTGGCACGCCCTGCGCACCCGGTACTGCTGTCTGTGGGGCTTCACCTGCCTTCAGAATAACTTTGTTTAATGGCACTTTATTTTCATTTTTTAAAGGCACCTTGTGCATTTTAAATGTACTGAGCTTGTGTGTAAGTGCTTAAGTTTTGCATCTCTATTCTTGCTATTTGTTCATGAGGTAAGATCATAGTATAATGAGATATTTATCAAGAATGTTTATTATTTGGAGCCCTGTCTGTCCTGGTCCTGTAATTATCTAAGCATTAACGATGCATGTGAAGGGTGATTGTTATAAATGGTACACATGTAATTTTAATGTTTATTAACAGTAATCGTGATTGGACTGCAGCGCTCTACTCATAACTAGAATATAGTCCATTGTCTGCAGAAAGTGGGTTTCCTTGAGTGGGATCTTGGGGACCGAAATGCACCCTCAAAATGTAAATGTTGTGAAAAAAGATTACTGCAATTTTTTACCTTTGGCCTTTTGCCATTAAATTTTAATGGCCTCTTATCTTCCTAGTCTACTCTCTATTTGGACTCGCTGATCTCCTAAGGCCTCTCAGCTAATGAGGTGAGCTGGGTTGGCACCAGCGAACTTCTGCTCATAGTTCTCAGTCTGTGCTCAGACGAGCACCTTTACCCACCGGGCCACTCGGGAAGCCTCTTGGGTTTTTATAACGTTCATTAATATGGACCATATAGTGTTAGTATGTTTTTAAAATCTTTTTAGGTTTTTTTCTAAAACAATTGATGATGATTTGACCTTGTGGCAGTTTCTGGTCTTCTTAAGCTGCAGGCTTTGAAAGGGAAAATGCAAATTGTCTGCTTGTAAAAAAAGACCGTTCATAGAGATGTTGACTCAGTAGAAGCTGACTTTTTTTGTGCGGCATAGGTATGGTATTAGCCCGGAGAACATCATCCTGTATGGACAGAGCATTGGCACTGTGCCCACTGTGGACCTGGCGTCCCGGTACGAGTGTGCCGCTGTGGTCCTGCACTCCCCCCTAACCTCCGGCATGAGGGTGGCCTTCCCCGACACCAAAAAGACCTACTGCTTCGACGCCTTCCCTAAGTGAGTCCCGCCGATCTGAGCCTTTCCCCCACCGCTTCTTCATTCTCTCTCTCCTTGTCGCCGTTCGGGGGGTTGGTTCGCGGTGTTGCGTGGGGGTTTGAGGGTTGGGAGGTTCGGGGGGGGGGCTGGTTGTGATGCATAATGGCAGCCTGTTCCGTTTCTGCCTACATTGAGTGCCGTTCCACCCAGTGTCAGCCCTAGCTCGGGATGCTAGAGAAGCCTGTGCCATTTCCTTACTGTTTTGTCTCTCTGCCCTGAGTACCAACATCACTGCTAGCCATCTGAAGATAATGTTTAAGTAGTTGCTTGCTTGTTTATATGTTTTTTTTATTTTATAAGCATACGAGATCTTTTTCTTTTAACCATATCCTTAGCAGACCTACCTCACACCCCCTCACACTTTTTTTACAAAATTCCCATTTCTACAATTCAGTGTAGTTGAATTTGTGTGCTGAGTGGTTATGTGTAGAATATTGTGGAACTGAGAGGTTCACGGCTGTCCACTTCAGCCTCCACTGACACTGTGCGTGTGTGCCTCAGCATTGAGAAAGTGTCCAAGATCACGTCCCCGGTGCTGATCATCCATGGGACGGAGGACGAGGTGATCGACTTCTCTCACGGCCTGGCCCTGTTCGAACGCTGCCCCAAGGCAGTGGAGCCCCTGTGGGTGGAGGGCGCTGGCCACAACGACATCGAACTGTACAGCCAATACCTGGAGCGTCTGCGTCGCTTCATCAGCCAGGACCTGGCGGCACAGCATGCCTGAGCACTTGCCTGCCTGTCGCCCCGTCTGTCTGTGTGTGATTGGCTGTCCCTCTGTACCGAGTGAACGAATGAGTGAGCGAGTGAGTGCTCTGTGGGGAGCATGCAGGCCCAATGGGCTTCCGTCATTAGGCAACTTTTAGTCTGGATGGATGAGTTTTCCATCAGGCATCTGATGCCTGTCTGGGCCCTCTGCCTGCCTGCCTGCCTGCCTGCCTGTCTGTTTTAATGATTAGACACTGCGTGGCAGTCTGTATTTTGTTCTGTCTCACTCATTTTTTCTGCCCTTTTGGCTTCGTTTTTCCCAATTTCTTTCCCGATGGAACGTATATATATTTTGTTTTTTTAACAAACCACCTGGGACAGTGCAAAAAAAGCAGACTGGTGTTTATATCTACTTGACAATTTTTTGCATCACCCTTTGGTCTTTATGACCCCGCTGCCAGTTCTCCAATCTCGTCCAACAACGAAACCACGTGAGAGATTAGAGAAACGGTCCCTTTCCCATAGCTGATATCAATGGACCTCGAGGTTTGAATCCATCGCACTGGCACTGTCTTTGAAGAATGGAGGCAGGTCCCCCTGACGTTCACTGCATGCTCCAACTCTTTCACTGATACGAAAGCCGGCTGAGCTGTCTTGTGCTCCAGCCCATCTCTGTACAGTCGAACTGTTGGCCACCTGCGTGCACCAGTGGCCAGGGATGAATCCAACGCATGGTCCTGGGTTTGGGTGGAGGAAAGAGTGGCCTGCAATACAATATGTGACACTTGGACTCTGAGATTACCCGCTACACAATGCTGGGAAGGTGGTGGACCTGCAGAAAACCACAGGCTGCTGTTTTATTTGGTCTCTTTATTGCTAAAAGAAGAGCGTACTGGATTGGTAAATGCACCCAAGAAGAGGGCAATTTATAGCTACCCTGTTTTTCCCCTTCCTTTATCCCCCCTAATTGTTTTCTTCGACTCCCACTGTTTAAAAAGGAATTTAAGGACATATAGAACATGCTTTGTGTTTTTTCCTCATCTGTCTTAGAACTATGTTCTTCCTCCTAAAAATATTGAAGGGACAAAAAAAAATCTATTTTTATTTGGAGTCAAAGGATTGCTAATGAAAAATCGTACGTCACTAATGAGCAGTTTGAGATGAACGACGTGGGTGCCGTCCTCGGAATGAGTAATGTCATCCAGCGTACTGAGATCGGCTGCTTTCGTGCCAACACAACAATAGCCAAACGGGCCTCGTGCTGTCAAGAGAGGTGGAAAATGTGAGCTGTGGCTCTCCTGTGTTTCAGTGGTTTCATCAGGTGTTGCGATTGCTCTCAATCCTGTGCGTTATAGATTATGCTTTTGATCTGAATTGTCACCATACTGGGGTTGTTTCTGGAAATAATGTCTCGTTACTTTTGGTTTATACTGTCTGTTACTTTTTGGCCCATCGATGAATGCCCCACTGGTGATTCGCCCATCTGTTTGGGTACCCCAGACTTTGAACTATTGCGCTTATTAATTACTTATGCGGGTTGAGGTCCATGTCAGTAGCAGGTTCATCTGTATTTGGAAGGTTTATTCTTGGTGCTTGGAACTTTTCAGTCTTTTTGTGTAATTTCTTCACTGATTTGTCCAGCTTTCACATTTTTGCTACTGTATCAGAAACGGTATACATCTATAGTGTAAATTTGGCGAAGCTGAGAATAAATAATTTTGAATATGGAAAGGAAGCCATAAAAACTTGCTTCTTAATAACCTATACATACTATGTCTGTCTAAGTGTGCAGATTTAACAAATGTTTTCGAGAGGGCTATGTGTACACATAGTGAATATTATATGAATTCAGTTTCTTTCAACATTTTAAATAAATGGTTGTCAGGCACACATGTGATGTCTGTACCTTAAATACAAACTAATTGTAAAACACCCGCCTAATGCCAAGATAGCTGTTTAATGTAAACTGGGTCAGCATATTTTAATGCTAAGCTGGTTGGTAGGATATGTGTATTATCTCAACTTGTTGCTAAAGAGCAATTTAATACTCTAAACAGAAGGAAAGGGCCAACCCCCCTACCTCCCCCCTACTTTTGATGTACATAAATAGTTCCACTTAGCAAATCACAGGACCAGTGTTCTCTGCTTTTGATTATTCCCTGTTGTGCTCATGAGAGATAAGGGTGCTGCTGTCCAAGACTCCAAACTTCCCAGTTGCCTGTAGGATTTTTTTTTTTTAATTTCAGAAAGTGAACACTAAATGACTGGTACTGACTCCAAATAAAAAGATGTGAATCCCCCTACTTTGGTGTTGAGGTGGTGTCAAGCAAGCCAGCTAAGCAATTTCAAACTACAGTTTAAACCAGCAGAGTCCACCTAACATCACAGTCAGGATTACAATATAGAGAGACTAAAACTGGAATACAATTTTCCACTTCCGCTGCTGTTTTTGAACCATATTTGTCCTGTAATTTTGTTCAAACGTGTCTTGATCCGATATCTATACTAGATATTTGAAAATTAATTTTCATTCCTGTCTCAGCATGAGTCCACTGGAAAATGGGTCCTGTGACTAGAAAAGAATTTGGAAGTGGCTAATAACCTGGGATGAAGTGCTAGAGAAAATGGGACAGCAGTGTCAAAAAACCCCATCCCCCGCCCCCCAGGATTGCTGGACCGTGTTTCTTGCAAACGGTCAGTTACATGGAGACGGCATACATAAAAAACTAAAAACAGGGAAATGCCTTTCTGTTTGTTGTGAGCTCAGTTTGTTTATAAAAAGAAACCAAAGTTTAGCCTTGATCTGTGTTTTCTAACTGAAGCAGTGTGCAGGACTTCCCTTTCCTAATTACAACCAAAGACAACATGAATCCAAAAAGAAGTGACTTCCTTTTCGCTTGGTTTCATTCCCTTTGGTATTGGCCTCCAAGCAGGAAGATGAAGCAACGGATTCTGCATATTTATTTAGACTGGGGCTGTAAACACAAATGGGAGCCATACTGAACACTTTTAATGACCGCATGTGTGAGTTTGACCCGTGTGAGAGACCGTGTTCTGGAATTTACACGACTAACAACAGATTCAGTAGGAAATGGCTTTTGTCTCAAGCAGCTCAAATACAAATGAGGAAAAAATTTAATGTGTGACGGGTTTTGGTGGTGGGGAGGGGTCTACATCTCGATAGTGAGATGATTATTATTTTCATGTATTTCAAACAGACGCAAAACAGAGCTTTTTAAAAATGAACCGTAAATAGGATATTTCATTTTTAATTACAATATGTACTGTATCATATTGTTTATTGAAAGTGGTGACTTCGGGAGTTTTGGCTCTGAAATCCATGGGGAAGGTGATGTGTTTTATTGTATCCAATTATACTGTACTGTTGTATTATTTACAATATGTCATGTTTAGTTTTAAACCATTTGTCTTTCTTTTTTTTCTGGAATCAATGAAAATGTGTAATTAAATAAATTCAATTGATGAATGAATAAAGTCATTTTATTACTAGGAAGTCACAATAGGCATGTTTTAACCTATAGTGACCTCTAATACAAACATACAAAATAAATATGCATTCTTAAAACGCTAACCTCATATCATTGTCATAGAGCTTTCTTTCAGTGATGACTATAATTTCAATGTGATAAGCTTACTAATTAGATAGGAATCAGATTAAGTGGTTACATGTATAACCTAAGGAAGTTGAATATTTACCTCAAATATTATTTACATTTAGTAGAAATAATGCTATTGCTATTGAACAGCTCAGGTTTCAGTTGCACTTTCATCAAACCCAGTCAAAGTCAAGAAACTTATCACACTGGTGATTCAAGAGCTCTGAAAGAGAAGCTAATATCGGAGTCTGTATGCAAACGTTCATTTCATTTACTAGTTATAATCATTGTATGGCGTTAATTATAATGTTACTTTCAAAGATGGGTTTGCCAATTAATTTTTTAAATAAATGGTGACAATTGCATTTTCAGGCAAAGAGCAGCTTTATTCTCTTTGTATTTTAAGTGAATTCTCGTGACTGTAAAATGTCTGGTCAAGAGTGAAACATAACCTCACAAGAAATGGATGGCAGATGTCACACGGTACTCCTCCCGTCTCTTGGCTAAAAAGCTTTATTGCTTTTTTGGACCTTGTTTAAAAAATGAAAAACTCATTCCATAAATAAAATCAAATTGGATTCTGCTCTGTCAGAAGCCTGTGCTGCAGACCCCTGAAATACCCTATAAACGCAGACAAGAGTTTGTAATTAGAGTGCAAAAGGCTGCCATAACTGGCTGTTGCCTAAAATTTGTGTACATTTTGGGACAATTAAGTATCGGGGTGCCTAACAGATGGATTGTAACAAAAGGACTCCTATAGTCTGTTTTAATTATTATACTTGTAGTCCTGTGTCTTCCCCTCCCTTTGTTTATGAGTGGTAGAGGATTTAGGGAGTGAGTATGTGTGGGGGGAAGGGGGTGGGGGCTGTAACATTGCCAGATGGGTGTTAACTTGCTCCCCCATCTCTGCTTGACTAGACTACACAGACTCCTGTGTAAATGCTCTTATGGCCTGGAACGCAGATTAACATAGAAGCAACCCTGCTTCCCTTCTGCCACGTGCAACAGTAAACTGGTGAAACTGGGCCTGTTGCAAACAAGCACACAATCCAACTGTGTTTAATTCACAGTTATGGGAATAGGGCGCCGTTTGAATTGATGTTATTTCTTAGATTCCATTGACTATAGGAACCGCATTAATGTAAGTGAGTCTGACCTGAGCGCCAGAGTTGAATCCAGGCTTTAACACTGATACACCTATACAGGCACACAATATGTCTAGATTTATAAGGTGACACCACGATGTTAGATTGAATACAATGTATCCAGGCCCTTCCCCCCAAACCTGCAGTAGTGTAATGTTAAAACGCTTTTGTCTCCTTTGTAAAGAATTTCGTAAAACAGCAACTTCATTCTGATTACGTTTTCATCTACATGAAAGGATCGATTGTGTTTTGGCTTAATTAAAAATAGGATCTAGAAGCAATACACATTTTATTTTAAAACTACTGTATTATTATATACAAATCGTTAAAGAGCCTCTGCTATCACGCCTTTGTTTATTAAACATACATTTATTTCTCGCTTATTTCCGACGACTGTTGAATATAACCGCTTGATCATAAATAACTCTTAGTGGAATTGTTCGTTTTAAACCGTTATTATTTAAACCTAATCTTTACTGAAATTTTTAATAACGAATGTGTGAGGTGGTGCCAATTTATTCCTCAATCAATAGTTATCACATATCTGCAATAAATGCATAAAGATTACTTCAAAACCATGTTTACTTATCAAATTCCCTCCGAACCTCAAAACGTCAATGTACTCCGCAGTCAAAGTCCCACACCTACGCCCCCATGGTGGAACCTCCCATTTTCCATTTGTGCTGTGCTGGTCCTCTTCGTCCACGCCTGTAGTTCACGTCAGCCAGCACCGTCACTGCGTGCTACCCTCAACTGGGGGGCGTAGGTTTCACCGGCTTTCAGACACAATGAACCGAAGAGCTTCGTAAAAACGTCTAAACTGGATATTGGAAAGAAGAAGCCTTTTTATAGCGCGAATGTTTCGTTTTTCATTTTTCATATCGAAATATTTGGTTGTTGAAACTCAGATAAAAGATTATATCGCGTGAGGTATCAACTACTACTCATTTTTCGAAATTGTACGTCCGAACAGAATCTTACGAAGGAATCAACATCCGAGCGACACTATACATAGTTATTGTAGCTGGTTGGCCTAGCTAATTACAAGAGGAAATAAAATGTCAATGTTTGCGTATTCGGATTACTTAGCTGCCGAGTGTCTGGTGTCTATATCCAGTGGACCTGTCCTACATCGACCTACCCCAGTTGCCGCAGCCGCCTTGGGCCCCCCTCAGGGCCTTCCTCTTGGGGAGTCTGAGGGGTCGAGCGAAGACCGAGAGGTCCGCGACACCTTAAAACAGGAAGGTTCTAACATAATGACGGTAGCTGGGATTCTCACGAATCTCCACAGCAAGTTCCGCCCCATGTCGGCCTATTCTGAGAGCAGCAATTCTTCTTGTGGGGAGAGCGGCTACACCACGTTGTCTGACTCTACCACCCCGACTCCTACAATGACCCCTTCAGCCACCCCAACTCCCGGAATGCACAATCCACCCCAACAGCAACTCTGGGGTGGAGGCCATCCTCGGTCTCCGGTTAAGCGGCACTCCTGCTCATTCGACGGATGTGATAGAGTTTATGGGAAGTCGTCTCACCTCAAGGCACACATCAGGACTCACACAGGTAATGTTAATATTCTAAGCAAGTATTTGGTGACGAGTATTGTATTTTATTATTGATATTATCAATATAGATAACACGGATAGTCATAGTTAGACCGGTTGTATATTCCGATTAATCGGAGAATGTTGGGAATGACTCGGTCACTAAGGACACATTGTCAACCCAGCCATGCTTTCCCAGCGGGCTAGCTTAGGCTATCAACGAACTTTTTGACCACGTTGGGGAAAGGATGTCGTGTGACCAAAAACTAGTCACGCTTGCACTATTAAGTTGGGCGTTTTAAGTTCTTGGTTTTGTTTTGTTTATCATGTATAATAATTTCCCGAATTAGAGTCGAAAGAGGGCAATTTTAACGTACAATACTAGTTAGTCATCTACTACAGACAAAGAAATAACTGGGAACAAAGAAGTTAACGAACAAAGAATGGAGGGGGGCGAAAAACTCTTGACTGACGTTTGGAAAATGTAGCTACAAATGCAAAGCAAGGAGGAGTTACAGCACGGTTTAACTTGCTGGAAGTCTAGCTGGTCGAAGCCCATTTCTTTGTCAGTTGATTATGGTGAAAACCGACCGACTGACTGACTGAATGGGTAATTACAAATGCAGTCTTGATAAAACTATTGATAACTTGTAAGTGCCGTACCTACAATTTCCTGTACATTTTGTAGTATTTAAACTTTTAACATAAACGACTAGCTTATTTTACTTGGTATGATTTAATAACTTAGAGTCGAGCGTAATTCTCTTTACCAGAAGGATCAACCGTAATGTAACGTATCGTCTACTGTTTAACTTTTCGAAACAAGGAGAGGGTAGGAAGGAAAATGCCGTATGACAAATCGATAAGTAAGATCAGAAACACAATTTAGACAAGAAAAGTGAGTTCCCACAACCATTTGTTTGTGAAGAGTATTATGGGGTGTTGGGTACTGGAGCTTGTCAGGAAACTCCTACTGTACAGTTTGTCCCTAACCTGACTGGGCTGACTTGGTTTCATTGTGGTCCATGGAGATGAATGCCACTCCCTATCCTTCCAACAAGACCTCATCAGTCAGCCTCATTTAAACTAACTAGATGTCACACATAAACCAATACAAAAACAGCAGTGCAAATTCATTTCTTCCTATGTCAAGCTGATCATGACTTGGTCACAGCTATATCTGTTTTGAGTGCATGAACTCCTATGACAGGGATTCTTAATCCTGGTCCTTGTTTCTGCAGTGTTGGCAGGTTTTCGTTTCACTATGCCTCTAAATTGTTTAATTTGAGGCATTATTTGGATTTTAAAAGATCTCACCTGGTGTTTCCAGGTGTACATCAGATGTTAATTGATATAATAGCTCTAAAACCCGCCAACACTACGGCCCGTGAGGACCAGAGTGGTCTTATGATGTTGAGATGTGGCTGGTTTTTCAAGCGCCCGGGTGGGTTTCCAAGGTTAGGGACCAGTGAGTGAAGGAACACAATGTTGTTCGTACCTCTCTCAGCACTAGCCAATGGATGTACTACTGTATATGTAGCCAAAAACACATCCTGGGGTATGAAACCCTGGCTGAGTCTTTTGGTTTTTAAGCTCCCTCTCATTCGCAGCTGCATAACACCTGGGAACATCAGGTGACACCATTTATCAAATTATTTTTTAAATGAAATAAGGCCGTGGTAGAAGAGAAAACTGATGACACGATGGCACTTGAGAACCAGCGTTGCTTACCCCTGATCTAAATCATGCTAGTTACTGAGCTGGTATGAAACTTGACCTCGCACTCCTCCTAGACTGTGGAAAACAGAATTAATTAATTAATCAATAAATTAATCGTGGTTATTTATGAGGGCTGCATTGGTCTGTATTGTAATGGATAGCCCGGTGGTCTTTTTCTGCAAAATGTGTTCAGAGTATTGCAGTTTAGGTCCCTACAACACGTTGGCATGGAAACGCATCACAAACACTCTACACCTTTTGTTTTGTATTAGCTCATGTTAAAAGCTGCACTCCTTGCTGTGTATTTTAACCCGAATAGGTGTTCGTTATTAGCGTGATGTCTCTGTAAGACATTGATTATGAAGAGTTATTCAGGACGTACAAAGTCTTTAATGGGATCACTGCCAGTTACTTAGGAGGCACTTAACTTCATCTGTCTGCTTCCTCGGGTCAGCTGATGTCCACTGACCCTGGCCAATCCTCCTTTTCCCCTAAACTAGATTTCGTCCTCCAAGTGATAGACTTCAATTTGGCCTCTATCACCTTAATTATTCTGCCTGACAGAATGCTGAGTTTCTGTCTGGTCCTTTAATTATTCCAAAAGCCTCAGTGTTTGAGTATTATTTTATTTTCATCTTTTTTGTTCTAGTAGTTCTGATAAAGGTTATTGACAATCCTCTCATTGCCTGCCCCTAAGTGTGTGTTGATTTGTTTGTATAACTATTAGGATTATTTAATTTTTTTTGGGGGGGTAATAGAAAACTTTTTATTAATATCACATTATCCTTACTGTAATTTTCACTGTAACTATTGTGGCTGTTCCGCTCCCAGTGAACCCTTAACAGTTCTGTGAGGTTTGTGACCGTGTGGATTTTATGGCCATTTTAATTCAACTTGGCTGCAGTGAGGAGACCTAAGATGGCTGCTGAGTAAGCAGTCCCATTGTGACAGAATGTGCCACTATAAGAGTAGTGACAACCCTATACTTCACATAAAAAGGGTCACTGTGCAAGGATTGCTTTATGCTACAACATTATTGATGCTTCAGCCATGTCTCCCTGCAATTTTAAAGTGTATTTGGTCCCTGTGCTGTAAGTTCCCAACGGATTTGACTTATTAGGTCACAAATGTCCTGCATATCAAGCATTATGATTAATTTAACAAATTACCCAGTACTTTTACCGTGTGAAACACCCCGAAGAGCTGTCTTTACGTTCAATCCCGGAATCCATTTTGTATCCAGCTGTGAATCGACACAATTATGGTATATCACATTTTTTTAATTATGCCACCCAGGGAAACCAGTTCTATAAGAGGCTCCTACCAATAAAGTGGTTTTAACTAACATCAAAAAGGCAGGCCTTTGAGAACATTCTGTTATTCATAGAGAGGAGCTGTGCAGTGCCTGTGCGTGATGCAGTATTCAGGTTGTCCGCTCTGGACCGTGACCGATGTTGCCTCTGTGTCCGTCCCAGGTGAGCGGCCCTTTCCCTGCACCTGGCCCGACTGCCAGAAGAAGTTTGCCCGCTCGGACGAGCTGGCACGCCACACACGTACCCACACAGGGGAGAAGCGCTTCCCGTGCCCGCTGTGCGACAAACGCTTCATGCGCAGCGACCACCTGATCAAGCATGCCCGCCGCCACCCCGACTTCCACCCCTCCATGATCAGCCGCAAAGGCGCGGGCCAGGGGCTGCCTGCCCAGGGCCTGTAGCTGGCAGGGCCCGGCTCTTGTCCCTGGGGGGACAGATGCAGCGTAACTCAACAGCTCCACATCAGACTGAATTAACCCACCCCCTCCCTCCCACCCTCCCAGGGACAGCAGTTATAAAAGGCATTGTAGGGTGAAGAGATCACTCTTGCTCAAGAACACAGTCAAGCTCCAACCCCACTGCTTTAACCTGCACACAGCAACTGGACACCTCTGTACTCAACTAGCAGAAATGTTAGAACTACCTTGTCCGATGTCCTTGTTATTTTTAGAAGGGTATCCTGCCGTTTGGTCCTGGCGCTAACCAGAGCAGGTATGTCGGGTTGAAAGGGCGCAGAGGACAACATTTGTACCCTTTCCTGTTGTTCTCGGCGGCAGGCTGGATGCTAAACCAGCCACAGGTGCTGCACATTCCGCGTCGTCTACATTTCTTGGGTTTTATTTCGTGGATTTTTTTTTTTTTTTACTTTGTTGATGTTGGGATGTGGGTCAACGCACTGTAGTGTGTATAGCCTGAAAAGGATCGAACTGCTCTGGAAGGGGAGTTTGCGGTGTGTGGCATGCTGTATCCATGACATTTTTACATGTAGTATATATGTAGTGTTGCATCTCGCTGATGCTGCGTCTAAAAGCTTCAAGCTTCTGCAGTAGCGGTAATGTTATAATTTAATATTAGAAGGAACACATGGGAGGTGTTATAGTCCTTATATTAGGGGTGCCGGAATATAGGCTTGGCTAGGCTAGAGCTGCTAATGTGTGTCTGTGTGTGTGTGCGTGCGCGCGCGCGCGCGTGTGTGGTATGCGCGAGATCTCTGTTAAACAATCTACTGTCTCAACCATCTGTCCAAGCTCTGGGTAGGTGTCTTTATCTCAGTGAACACATCAGGAAATTCAATAAGCCTTAAGATATTTCATACTTGTTTGCACCGTAGGTTACCGTTGGACTTCTACAGGTATATGCCAAATGGCACATTACAACTACAAAAAAAAAATCTCTAATGTATATGCAATATGGCACTTTTCTTACAGGTCGTGTTTTTAACTCCATGAGGCTGCTAGTGTAACAGCCTGCTGGAACATGCTTTCTGCTAATTAATGCTGTGGAATTGTACTGGACCAATAGGTAAGCCAGCTTGTCCGAGTGCTTGAAGAAGTGCGAAAAAGGACAGAATAAATTTAATCTACTGTTTCCTACTGGCTTCAGGTATCTACTGTTCTGTGTATGTGCAGGCTGTCTCCCTTACTGCAAGCCTGCATATTTAACAAGTGAGCACACGCAGTACACTTTGGGCTAACGTGGTCCTGCCGTTTGCTGATTGTAACGGTAGGGTGTGCCGTTTCCCCACAAACGCCACAAGTGTCCCCACTGTTCATGTTCCAGCCTCAACCGTTGTGTGTTTTGTATTTTACACTTGCAATACTTTACTGTTACTGTATTTTTTTACTGCGTGGGCATTGTGAAACGTTGGAACAAAAAGGATGGCTTCACATTTATTTGCATTTGCAAATACTAGAATGCAGTTTTGGACAAAATTGGAATGATTGGCTGTTTTTGGGATAACTGCTGGCAGTTATTTTGAATATAGGATTATTTTTACTTCAGTCACAAACGTCGTAGTACATTTAAAAATTTAATAACGTTCCGAGGGTGTAGAATGGAAGGCCCAATTTGACTCCGAGTTCTCCTGTGTGTGTGTGTGTGCGCGATAGATCACACACACATACACGCGCACACACTGGACCTGTTCCACTCGTGAATTTGATATACTTGGTCCAGTGTTTCACCAGAGCTTTGTTCCCTGCAAGTCAAATCAGAACTGTAGCAGAAGTTAATTCTCCACAGTTTTTATTCTTTAACTTTGTTTTGAGGTGACCCAGGGTGAGATCGCTATCATTCCCGTTTCATTTTTTAGGGAACTATGTTGGAAGTGAAGTATAAATTGATTGAAACAAAAAGTCACTTTAGATTAAGGAGTGGGCCACAGTTTTCTGTATTAGTAGTCCAGCTCTACATATACACTACTCGAGCAGGAGCTCAAGTTTTTTTAAAATCAGATTTGTTTGTAAACTATTCCCTGGTGCACTGGCTTAAAGCTGGTGTACTGATTGAAAGCTGCTATAATTTGGCCCTCCATGCCCCCTAAAGCTGAGTAGCCAGTTGCTAAGTTACAAATGTGTAAATGGACTCGCACCTAAATTAAATGCTTCTGCTGTTCTTACAATTATAATTCATAAAAATTACACAAGCAGCTGCAATTTATTTCAGGAAATATTAGATCTAACTGGTGTAGTTATATTGTTTTATAACATGTTTAATTGTAAAATTTCACAACTTTGATATATATATCTGGGCATGTAGTAGAAGTCTGATATTGGCCTCTTGCACAATAATCACAAACCAGTGGTAGGGAAGAGCTGTTTCAGGAAAATCAGGAAAAATCGTCATCCTCTGCTAAGATGCCTTGTTCAAGGCACGTGTTGCATGTATTTCACTCCAGATGCTAAATTGTTTATTTTCTGTATTGGTATCATCAGTCATCTTAAAGCTGTTTGCTTAACACTATCGAAAATAAAACTTTTTATTTTCATCATCAAAACAAGATCCCGACTTTCGTCTTTGAGATTGTAGTCCTAATTCTCTTCTCGTTTTTTGTTCTGGGTTTTTGATAAGCAGTCAGGACTCCAGTTTCATTCTGAGAAATCCTCTTTTCTCAGGTGTCTTTAATGTGTAAGCTGACATTTCCATAATTCTTGTATAACTATTACAAATAAGCATGTTTTTTGTTTTTTGTTTCTACTCCTATGATTAATTTATTGCGTCTTATTTGTGTGGTTTGAATATCATTTTATATCTTAATTTGTGGTATGACACAATAATTATAAAATTGGTTTTATTTTTGCTTTAAAGAATACTATTAGTGCTGTTCATGTTCCAAATAAAAAAATTAAAATGAGTGCTGGGTCTGTCATTTCTTCATAAGTGGCTGGTCAGTATTTATGTTCAGTGCTTGCAGGAAGAAATTGGGGTGCTGGTATTACCTAGATGAACTGAATATTCAGGGATTTCCTGCCAAAAGAGTGAGTGGAGGACTGTTATGCAGTTATTTAAAAAACACAAGGATTCATTGTGTTAAAGGTCAATAAAAAATGAATCTAAATAATTGTTTTGCACTGGGCAAATTTTGTCAGGGCCCTTTGACATATAAATCAGACACAGATGGACCTCTTAGCAATTGTGCCCCCCCCCATATATTCAGCCCCCAGTACAAGGGGAGTCCATTTAGTATTCTGGCATGGCGAAGGTTAATTTACGTAGTTCAGTTACTTGTGTGAGTAGACAATCTGGTGCAAAGAAGTGATCAAATACATCAGTACAAAGACACAAAAATCCCCCTTGTGTCTGCTGTGGTACCCACAGAGAGTGTGAAACGTCAGTATGAGTCGGTCCTTGTATGAGTTGGTGACTGCATGAGAGAGACTCATGCTAGTGTCAGTAGTGTCAGTGAGGGAACAGTGGCCGCCTGTGTGAGAAAGAATGCAAGCAACGGCAGTAAGCGACCCAGTGCGACGGAGCAGTGACATCATGTGGGCGGTCCCGGCGCTAATGTAAGGCCCAATGACGTCCGCTGCATTTTTGCTAGATTTTACCATTGGAAGACACTAACTAAAAACTGTGTACAGAACATGCACTGTGCTCCACACTGTCTGTATGTCCTTTTGGGCACTTTATTTGTGTTAATGAACCAGTAATAATTCCGGTTCCTTCTTCCATAGACTTGTCTCATACGCCATGGACTTTTTTCACCCCAATGTTACAAAAATAATGCATATAAGGTATATAGAAATACATAAAAGCTTGTGGTGAGCTTGTAGGAGGCACATCCTCCATCCTCTCGATTCCTCTTCCATGGCCCACCTGCTGGCCAGTGTTCCTCAGCAGGGACGCCAGCTCCTCCCTGGGCCTGGCTGGTACTTTTAGCCTTCCATGAGCATGACTAGACGAGTGACCAATATCAATCTTGGAACCAATCAGAATGCCTTAGTGGAGCATTCATCATACAGCTCACAACATGAGAGGTACCGTCTTTGCTGCCCCCAGAGTGCACACAGGGTATAGCACCTGCACCCGGGAAATACTGCTGAAGAGGAAAGCAAGAATAAAAAATACTGACTGCTCCTCAGCAGTCTGTGCAAAATATCTCGGCATGGAGACAATGAGTTTGTCCATCCTGCAGGCAAAGCAGTCACTCCAGGGTGGGGCCTGCTGCAGCTGGTGAGGATCCAGCAGTGATCCAGTCAGTAACATGTACTCAGCCCTCCTCCTAATAGTGCCGACTGCTCAACCCAGGTGTTAGAGCGTGACCTTGCTGAGCCTCTGCGAAAGACTGCTGCGCTGCTGTGTCCGCGGGAGAGAGCAGCTGCAGCGACTGCGCAACTGGACAGGCCGCCCGGCAGCACCGCGCAGACGCAGCAGGAAGTCGAAGTTGGCGGAGGTGCTCATGGCGTAAAACACGTTGGCGTTGTCCGGTATCACCAGCTCTGAGAGAGAGGATAGAAAGGATAACCCTCTGTCTTAAAATTCAAAGCCTTATCCCTGATTTTCAGGTGACCACAATGAGAGGACGAATGGTTCAGAATGAGAGAGTGACTGTGCCTCAGTCCGAAGACGCTTTCCCTAACCCCGACACCCTGGGAGGCGATGGCCTCTTCACGGTGATGAAGGGCGCAGGTAGCACACATTCTTTCCATTCGAGACGCACTTCAGCGTCGTTTTTACGAGCCCAGCATCTTACGTTAAAAGAATGACAGATGTGCTTAGGCCATTCATGCACACTACTAATCCTAGTTCACCCAACGTTTAACTGAACTTTTCTCAACCCCTTGTTTAAGTGTCCATTCATCTTTTCATTAAAAGTGTTTTGTGTAACCTAAAATGTTTTAAAAAGACTGAAAAAATTGAAAAAAGTCCACTTTTCAGAGAGAATGAGGGAAATGAGGAGAATATCTTAGAGAGAGCTGAGATAAGTTTAACGTCCAAGAGCGTGTTTTTTTATGGTTATTTTGGTGGTATGAAAAAAATCTCCCTGTTTATGTAAGAGAAAGCTTGAGACAGACCCCTTGTGAAGGTGAGAAACACAAACAGGTTGCGTGAGGCACAGCCTCCTATGCGCACCTCTCTCCTCAGAGATGACCTGCACCAGCTCATAATGGTCAGCAGGCTCAGTCTCCAGATGGTGTTTGGCCATGGCTCTAGAGATGACAGCGGGGGTCTTGTCCTGACTGGTTAGCTAGAAGGAGGAGACAGAGCCATTTAGTCCCACCTGGAACAATCTCAGACATCACACGACACCCTTTGTGCTAACGGCTATTCCACCGTTAGGTTTAAATCAACACCCAAATACCCCTTCACCCACACATATGCGCACACGCAGCCTGCCCTCCATGCACATACTCAAGTAGGTCCTAGAAAACAGAACGCTCCGCACACTGATTTGTTTTAGTTAGTTATCAGTTTATATGAAACTCATGTACAATAACTCACACATGCATAAAGAAGTAAAACTGGGGTCCCTCACCATGATGCTCTTGTAGAGGTTCCCGTTACCCTGCTCCAGGCTGACGCGGATGAGGCAGGCATCCTGGGCCTGGGTGTTGTAGGCAGGGGGGAGGCTCGGGGAGCTGGGCGGGACACAGTGGAGCAGGCTGCCAGGAGTCCCAGGCAACGAGGGAGAGGAAGGAGGCTGTGCTGTGCTCGCCGATGAAGAGGTGTCAATCGAGTGGTCAGAAGAACAGGAGACGGGCTCCAATAGCTGGGGAGAGAAAAAAGAATAGGCTGCACTAAGCTCTCAGTCTGAAGCCTGAATGGCAAGGACCGCACAGGCAGCCCAGGTAGCATGTCTGATTGATCTATGTTAGTCCGCTTCAGTCTCTTTGTGGAACCTCCTCAGCGACAAGAGGTTTGTCTGTCAGGGTCTGGCTCACTCAGGTGTGCGTCATTACCTTCTTCTGGGCGACCTCAGTGGTGTGTGTGGGCACCAGGGCCTCGCTCTCCGATGGGCTGGAGTCATTGGAGGATACGCTGACTGAGTCCATGCTCTCCCCTGAGCTGCCAGCAGGGGGCGATCGAGGGCTATCTCTTACTGGAGAGCCCAGTCCCGCAGTATCCGCTCCTAAGAAAAGCCTGTAAAGAGCGGCAAGAGGGATGTTGTCTGAAAAAGGGTACATTAGAACGAGGGTATAAAAGCAGCCTCTGACCCAAGATTCAAAAACAAGACCCATTAGACATGAAGCTAGCTACTATTTCGTATTGTAGCCTAAATCCCCCGTAATGCATCTCTCAAGATAATCAAAGCTCTCGGTAGCCATTTGGTCTAGTTTTAGTTTGTCACAACATGACGCACTGTGAAGGTGTTACAGGTCAACCCCACCCCTGACTGACAAACTGACAGTACTTACAAGCTCAGCCTCTTCACCATACTCTGTCGAGGCTTGGGTGAGGTCGGGCTGCAGTCTCCCGCTCCCTCGATCTCACAGGACAGAGTGTGACTGGTGGGAGGAGAGAGCCAATCATACGTCATCCACAGAGATACCCAGGCAACATGAACGCGAAAGGGGTGCGGGTATGGGTTGCAGGTGCAGGAGGAAGACTGAGCGAGAGAGAAGTGGGAGGCGCACCTCTCCTCCTCACTGAGGTGGGACTGACAGCTGAACCAGCGCAGGAAGACGGGGTCTGGTGTCAGGCAGTAGGTGTTGCACGCCGACTGCAGCAGCTTGATCTGTGCGATCACCTCAAACTCCTGCAGAGAGAGGGAGAGAAAGGAGGGTGTCACATAGGAGTCACCACCCTGCCACTGAGACAGAGACGGTTAGGCTTAGTTGTTAGCATTGGTTGCGTGAGTATGGCTAGGCTTAGTTGTTAGCGTTAGTTGTGTGAGTAAGGATTGGCATTAGCGTTGGTTGCGTGAAAATGACACTCACCCTGCGTCTCTTTTCGAAGTTGATCAGACCGCCCTGTGGAGAAGCACAGCGTGAGTCACTGAACCCACACAGATCCCACTCACACTCAATCACACTGAACAGGCGCGAATGTAGAGAAGAACACATAATGAGCGAATAAATTTACAAACACACAGACACGCAACACAAATGCATGGGAAGTGACAATTCGATGGTCACATGTTAACGCCACGGCCCACTCCGCAGAGGAAGCCAGTCTGCATTGTAGCAGGTGTGTCGTGACACGGACTTTACCTCCACCAGATCTGGCAGGGCGGTGTCCAGCATGGTTAAGTCAGTCAGGAAAGTGCCAAGGTATGGTATTGTACCCTGCATTGCACCCTGGCACAGGAAAAGGGGGTGGAGAGAGAAGTGAGCTTAGTTTCATTTTCACCAGTTTACTAAACATCTTACTAAACTAAAACATACGTATATATTTGTTTGCCCTATAGGATATTTCTGTGTCACTCTAATTCCGACTGAGGCCGCGAATAGAAGTCTACTGTGCCCAGCCAGTACTCTGGTCTCACAGCAAGGCTGACAGAGAAGGCCAGAAGTCCCAGGAACTTTTAGTTTTAAACATGTGTCATGTGTACAGTGTACCAGTGTTTCACTGAATTAGTATCTCACAGTGTCTTTCTGTAGCTGTAGTCTCTTGTGTGTGCGTTTCTGATGCTCCTTTGCACAGCTCTCCAGATTGGCGAACTTTGAGGTGCCCTCCTGTGGAGGAGGAACAGGGGGCCACATCACATCACCAGTCTGTCCAGAGCGGCCATTGTTTTGAATAACTGGTAAACGGTCTGACCACAGGCTCTCACCCTCATCAGCAGCTCTCTGCTCGTCAGGTAGTTGTTGTGATCAGAGAAGATGTCTGACAGCTCCTCGAATGTCTGAATGCTGTCCCTAATGATGGAGAGAAGAGGGCAAGTGTTTGTGGAGCCATTTGACATGGAAGGGCCATATGTGAGAGGTCCGACCAATGGCATGATTACTGCCGTGTGGACAGTAACCTATCACAATTGTGTAGCAGTTTTACATTTTCCTCAGTTGTGTTTTACTACCAACACACTGAGAGACAGAGAAGTAGACAGCGGCTCACAGGCAGGCATACCGAGACACACAGAAATACAGACAGAGAGACTAACAGAGAGATAGATAGTGGTTCGCAGAAAGATAGACTGAGAGACAGACAGTGACTCACTTGTGCACACAAGACCAGACCCTCTTCAGCCGGTAGAGCGGGTTAGACTGCAGAGCCGAGACGATGGCGCGCAGGGATGAGAAGTTCTTGCGTATACGGCACTCCTGGGGCAGGGAGTCAGAGTCACACACCGTGCTGAGTCATCACTACACCCCGTCATCGCCCCATGGCCCCAGGACCCTGCTCTCAGAGTCCTCCACATCTAACCCGTTTGTGGGATATTCGGTGTGATCAGGAGTGTAGCGGTTGCTTGAGTTGTGTAATAGGCACGCAGGTGCACTGTGGAGTATGCAGGGGGCAGTCTGGGCACCTGTGCAACGTCGATCCAGTGCTGGATAATACGCGCCCGCAGCTGTGGCCGAAGGTGCCGCCTGCGCAACACAGTGCCGACCACACAGGCTGCCACGGCGTTGAACTGGGTAATGGTGGCGCGGACGGTGGGCGCGCTGTGCTTATTCTGCTTCTTGTCACGCTGGGACCAGATGGATCCCAGGCACTGGTGCGGGATCACCTTTTTGAACAGCTCCTGGGGGACGACAGTAAGACGGGGGAAGAGTTAATACAAACAGCTTGTCATCGCTCCCCCGCCCTTCCTCAAGTCCGACCCTTACTGCGTCCATGTAGGTCAGCTGTTCAGCCACCAGGTGAGCCTCAAAAGACAGTAAGTCCTCAGGAACCTCCACCTCTGCTGGCTCCTCCTCCCACAGCCTGAAGAAACCGTTGCCGTGGAAACCGCCTGCGTCAACAGCAGAGCAAAAACGGGTAAAAACCAAACAACCAGACACAGGGGACCAACACATACAAAACGACTCACACCTAAACATAGACAGGGAATGGGATCTTAAAGAACAGATCGGCCATAGGGACGCAGGCAGACACAAGGGCTGAGAAAAGCGGTAGACAGAGTGCTCACCCTCAGCCTCGGGCTCCTGACCTGCCTGGCACTCCAGCTGCTCTAGCAGGTTCTGTGCCCTGCGCAGTGGCTCTGAGCCAGGCAGGGCTCTGTGCAGGAACTCCAGCAGTCTTCGCAGGCTTGGGTACGCAGGCGGCTCCTGGAAGTCCTCCGGGCATTGGTCTAGCCACGCTCGCAGGATAGAGGCCAGTGCGCTGGCGGTGGACAAACACCAGAGAAATGAGACACTTTTGGAACCGGGTAGATGCATTCCCTTTAAAGCAGTTACCAAGGATTATGTCATTGCACTGCAACTCCACTCAGTCCTTCTAATGGAGAGGTATCAAAGCCACTGAGAGCCACAGAGACAGGCGGTGGAATGAAATCAAGGCAGAACACCGCAACTGAAGCCTTACTTCCGCACCGCTTCCCTGGTGTCAGAGGGAGACGGTAACCCGTTCTCCGAGACGTCGTCCTCCATGTTCCAGAACCTGAGAGTGAGAAGGGGAGAGAAAGCGTACGTGTGAGAGAAGTCTCAGAGAAGCACAGAAGCTCCGAACATCACCCTACAGGGATCCACTCCGCAGCCGGGCCCTCAGCACGCGTACTTGTCCAGCAGCAGCTGCAGCACTGCCTCCGTGCTGGCAAAGCTGCGGTACGTGGACAGGAAGATGCTGGTGTAGGTGAGGTCGTTGTCGCCGAACGCCGTCAGCAGCGTCTCCACGAGGCGCTCCAGGGTGCCAGCGCGGATACTGCGGATCTTACAGGTCTCCAGCTGGCTGACCGTGTGGCCTGGGGGAAGCCGGTCTCCCTCTGCCTGCAAGGGAGAGGGAGCGACACAGCGCTGGGACCCGGGAAGCGAGCATACAGAACCACAAAACTGTCCAGTGACACAATTCCACTGGTCATGCCTACAGTGGTCCACCATTACCGTTCCCCCGCTGTGTGTGTAGAGTGGACTGAGGGAGAGACTTGCCTTTTTGGTTGGTCTTTATTCTGTCGATAACCAATACCCAATACCAGCAAGACACAGCAAAGCCTTGCCACACAATCCTAGTACAGCTCGCATGCAACTCCTTTTGTAGAAAACAAAAAAACCTCCCAACCATTTCAACACCACTTAAAGAGAGAGTGCGAGTGAGAGAGCGAGGTAGATGGAGAGGGAGAAGGAGGGGCAGCCTTTTTTGCTGCTAGTAAGCTACAACAGGAAACGCTACAATCTGCTTTTAATCACACAGAGTCGTCCCCCCCCCCCCCACTCTCTCTATCTTTCTTCCTCCCAGCTGAAGTGCTGAAGGGAGACAACAATGCTGCATGCTGCTCTCTTTTAGGTACGGAAAATTCCGGCCACTGGTGGGTTTGTGCACCTTCACATTGCCAGTATACAACCACAAAACAACGATAACGCTCACGAATGGCTCGATCATTCCACAGCCAGATAAACAAGCTGGCCATCAGACAGGCCACCCACGCTAGGCAGCACTAGTGAAGCAGCTTCGGGAAGCCAACCAGAGGCGGGGGCTTTAAAGGCCCTCAGTTCGATGGCAGATTCCCAAGGAAGACCTGCACTGGGCCCAGTCCATCCTGTTGCATTGTGGGAGTTATGAACAGACAATTTATACCGAACAACAGAATCAGTTCCAACCTTTTTTTCAATGTTTGAAGTTGTGAAACCTTACACAACTCTGCCTGTTTTGGGAGGACAAGAACTCTAAGGAAAAACTCCCGAAGAGGATCTATTAAAAACAAAGTTCAGAGAATCTGAAAAACATTTTATTCATAAGAACTGGCGCAATTGCTTGGGTGCTGCGTTACACAGACCAGTGAAGTGCCATAAGACCGAGAGGACCATGGGAAAAGTTCAATTACAGGAACAGGCCATTCAGCCCAACTTAACTTGTCATATACCTATACCCCAGAGTTCTTCTGTCACTGCATCAACATTTAGTTTGGTAGGATCCCAAGGGCTTTGCTTCCACATCAAATTCTGGCAAATGTGATTTTTATTTAGTACTCTCTGCGTAAAGGATTACTGTCTGGCAGTACGAAGTATCTCTTTACTTAACTTCCACCAATGTCCCCTGGGTTCCTTTCACAGAACGTATTGGGCAATAATCTGTCAAATTAACTTTGTTCATACTTTAAAACCCTTAGATCCTATCTCCCCTTAGTCTATTTGCTGAGGCTGGAGAGGGTACGTTCATTTCAGACTCTCTTCAGCAGTCATATCTGTGAGACCTGGCACTAACTTGGCCCCCTTTAGTGAATGTGTAAATGGGGCATCCAAATGCTCATCTTACCCCCAGCCATCTTGCCCCCTTGTTGGCTGCCTGATGGATCTGGACCCTCTTCAGTGTCACGTTATAAATGGCCCCCTCCTCCACTTCCTCCCCCCAGTCCTGCACTGAGCTCTGTGAGGGAAGAGAAATAGAGCGTTACAATGCAGGAGATGATCACCATCGATGTGGGCGTAATGTTACTGTAAAAAAAAAAAACCTGAGTCATTTTCAAACAAAAATAGTCGGGACACAGATTCAATCGTTTAATAAAGTGAGATGTGGAAGAATAGCTGGAGAGAATTTTGGAGGTAGTGTGTTGCGTGGAGAGAATGAGAGCAGGCACAGAGATGACGGGCCGGGTTGTAGCACGGGCATGCTGGAGCTCCACAGGGGAACCGAGGGACACTGCCCCCCTTCCCACCCCGCCCATGCGCGGGCTCTGCGCTCACACTGAAATCAGAGCTTGCACGAGACAGTGGAGCAGCGGAGGGCAGAGAGCTTTGACAGCCAGAATGTAAAAAAGAGAACTTCTTCCCTGAGTGAGCAGGACACCACTGGGATTTTTGAGGCCCTGGACCGCAGCCTACATAATCTGCACACACAAACAGATGCACACAACACAGTGTGACAGTGACACAGACAACACATAGAGCTGGATTAAGAGGAGCAACTGCTCTCACTTACAAGATATAAACTAGAAGAGGCCAAATATTTTTTTTGGCTTTAAGAAAGTCTTTAAGAACTTTCTCCGCATACAGAAGAATGCCAGCTCAGGTCAAATGTCAAACTCTAAGGGTCCCTCTGAAGGTGCTGTTTGACAGGGATACATGCTTTGGGTGTTTTAAGAATACTGCGTCTGTATCAAATCCGTCTGTATGTGCGAACTGCTAAATCCTGCAGTTTCCAGAACAGCGCAGCGAAATTAATAGTTTTCTCATGGAGTCACTCAACCCTCTCGCAACAACAGTATCAGTAGGATCGTGGCTTGCACATCGTTCTTTAATGCTGGTTTAAAGCCCTCCGTGGCGGATAGTGAGGTGGACCGCTGTGTTGGTGACGGATGTAACGGACCATGCCGGTGCGCAGAAATTATTCTTAGAGAATAATAAAAAACAACGCCGGTAGAGGCAGAGCGGAACAATAATTAAAGACAGACTTAAACTGAAACACAACTCTGCTTCACAGCCCAGGTTTATAGCCCTATTTAAATACAACATCCAACAAGTACGACTCACGTCCTAAGTACATAAATACTTATTACATCGTTTTTGGAACGTCTCAATTTTCTTCAAGAACAGCGATATGAATGTTCAGTAAAGAGTTTGATTCACCAAACCCTCAACTGTGCATGAAAGAACTCGATGAGAAAGTGTTATTCATCGTTACTCAACAAGGATACCCGATTCAACAACGTCAAGTTTATATTAATTTGTGTATTTTCCATGTGGCCAAAGCCAGGGCGTATGAGGTTAGACTTGGAGGTGCCAGCAATTTCGAATCTTGCTTTCAGCTGGGAGACAAAAGTTTTTCTTTCGGTGCAACACGGGTGATCTTGTCTCTTTTCGATAGAAAAAAAGGTTGTCGTTCAAATTGGGATAATAAGAGGGTGCTACATAATAATTACACAGACTAGCCTTCTTAACACATTGTTTTGTTGAAATTTTCATTCTCACCACTCCCATACTCTCTTCCTTTATCCGTTATTTTCCCAAACCGAGCCCCCTCCATCTCCTCCATTCTGGCGGTCCTGTCTCAGGGAGCGCAGCTACTCAAATCACAACATGAACAGTACAGTAAAACGGCGGTTTTACCATTTTAGCTTTCCAGGCGAATCTCATGGTCAGCACGTCTCTCATGATCCGGGAGCTGCATCGGAATTCAGCTTTGTCCGGCACGACAAGGAATACTTTTCAATTCTAAGTGAGTAACAAACAGCGTGCGCTATTACGCTGTCCGCCTCCTCCGTAAATCTTTTCTTCTCCACCACACACACACACACACAATCCGTTACGGCTCTCTCGCCTGTTTCCCCCTCTCCAAACCTCCCTGTTTCTTTTAGGATTCTCTCTCTCTCGCAGTCCTCTTTTCCGTAACTGAATGAGCTAGCTCCACCCCGCTGCACAAACGTTCCCCCCTTTTCACCTTCCATCTTGCTGTTTCGTTCTTTAATTTCCTTCACGTACTGTACAAAGAAAAAGTAAACAAATAAACTGTCTGTTTAGGAGAGTAATGCTGTATGATGAACTTTTACATTTGAACGAGGTAGCTGCTACTTTGTGACACATGCTGCTCATAAATAATTTTATTATTCTGTGGGAAGCTTTTTGAACGCATTAAGCGTTTATTTAACAATGGGGCAATGAAGGAAGACGTCGTAATGCGTGTGCATTGTTTTCGTGAGAATGGACTGTTTTAATTTTAATTTTATTTTTAAAGTGCCAGTACGTGCTTGCCTGCGTGTATGAGTCGAGACCCCCTACATACACTGACCGTGTGAGAAAGAACCACATCCTTCAAATACATGCCAAACTAAGCAATCTATGTCTGGGTATTGTTGTTGTTGTAATTCATTAATGTATATAATTAATAATTTAAGCACGGGTAGGGCATGCAACTTTTTTGTAATATGCATGTAATCTGTTAAATGTAAGACTATTAAAACCTATTTGTATTGACCTTTTACATGGGTGAGTAACTGTTAGCTTCGTAACCTTGCCGTTTTTCTGTAAGCCTACGTTTATCCAACAAATACAAAGTGGAATTTAACGTTTATGTACATTTTAATAGTTTTGCTATTATTATTATTATTATTTGTATTATTATTGATAATAGCAATAATAACAGCTAATGCAACAATAATAATAATGTGTTCATTGATTGACGGAATCACCTATCCAGTGCAGGTCCGTGAGGGCCTGAGCATAACCCCACAGAAACAGAACATCCATGATCAGCACAGACAATAATAATAATGATAATGATAATAATAATAATAATAATGATAATAATGATGATGATTAGTTGTTATTGCTTCATCAGTGTGTATGCTCCACCTGAATTCTTGTTGTCTTCAGTTCAATAATCACAATCACTCCTATGGAACACTATCAGGTCCAAAACCAGTTTCACAAATCCTTGTATTCGCGTACATTTCTCAGTGCTTCTTAATGAATTAGGTTTCATTGAGTTGTTTACTGAATCGCAATAATGTGCCGATTTTAGTTTGATACTGGATAATAATTATCTGTATCATTTTTATAGGCCTAGTTATAGGTACTTCATTCATGTAAAGAAAGAAACAACTATGCTTTTAAGTTATTTCGAAAATTTTATTTGTTCCATTTGAAATGCATTAAAAAGCCAACATGCAAATGGGGGTCCCTGGGATCAGGACTGAGAACCACCGTGTGAAGCCTAATATGTTGTAATGTGTGTAATATGCTAAAGAACATTGGCTGTAAGATAGTGCTGTGACATAAGATGCTAACAAAGAACACAGTTGGAAGATCACTTCCCAACAATAAGGGAATTTTAGTAAAAAATCACCATGGTGGTGGGGGGAACAAAATCAGCCGGACCTATTACTACAGCAAAGCAGTTTCCTGATTTATTGTGAAGAGCAGGGCACAGGGTTCTTAAGCAGGTTAGATTGATCTTATCCATTTAGAGAGAAAGACTCCGGTCCTCACCACAGTGCACTCTGACGTAGCTGCACTGTCACACACACAGACTAAGGACAACAGTGATGTCCCAGTGCGCAGTGGCTCCTAAAATGATGATGTCCAGTCTGTGACACTCCAACAGATGCAGACAGGGTTTTCCAGCCCAGACGAGGCAAGGTAAGGGGCCCGGTGCTGGCAGACTCAAACTTGCAGGCAAGCAGGCAGACAGTTCAGGGAAGTCCCTTCTATCCTGGCTGGTGGCCAGTTCCCAGGCTGGTCTGCCTTGCCCTGCGCATCTATCTCCATGGATACAGGGCTCTGGGAATCATTCACATGCAGTGGGAGAGGTCACAGCCACCGGCCACCCATAAGTACATCTGTTCTCTAGGGAGCGTGACGGCATCGTCATACGCAACAACACAGCCCAACGTTGCAGGCGCCATGCTAATCCACTTAACTTCACCAGTTGCAGTCGTAGAACACTGGCAAACAGGGTCTGTATATTTATTATACTCTGTGCTCAGGAGAGAGACCAAACTGAGATTGACTACTACCATCAGTTAAAAGCATATTTAATTATTAATATTCAGTTATATTGTAACCTATTCACCCCAGAGACAGGCTTCACCGCAAACCAGAGACAGGCTTCACTGCAATCCAGAGACAAGCTTCACCACAGCCCAGAGACAGGCTTCACCGCAGCCCGGAGACAAACTTCACCGCAGCCCAGAGACAGGTTTCACCGCAGTCAAGAGACAAGCTCCACCACAGCCCAGAGACAAACGTCACCACAGCCCAGAGATAGGCTTCACTGCAGCCCGGAGACAAACTTCACCGCAGCCCAGAGACAGGCTTCACCGCAATCCAGAGACAAGCTTCACCACAGCCCAGAGACAGGCTTCACCGCAGCCCGGAGACAAACTTCACCGTAGCCCAGAGACAGGCTTCAACGCAGTCAAGAGACAAGCTCCACCACAGCCCAGAGACAAACGTCACCACAGCCCAGAGATAGGCTTCACCGCAGCCCGGAGACAAACTTCACCGCAGCCCAGAGACAGGCTTCACCGCAATCCAGAGACAAGCTTCACCACAGCCCAGAGATAGGCTCCACTGCAACCCAGAGATAGGCTTCACCGCAGTCAAGAGACAAGCTCCACCGCAGTCCAGAGACAGGCTCCAACATATCTAGGACTGCAGCTACAGAGCAAAGCTTGGACTTTAGGATTCCCCACTTAGACAGCACTCCATACTGTGGGAGAAAAAATCAGTCTGACCCTCCACACCTGCAGCCAACGCACAGTCTAATTTTAATAGCGACATGCTTGCACAAACTAATACATATTCACAGAGAGCAGAGGCAGTTGCTATTGTCCTCTTTGGTATTTTCTACTGCGTTACTGGTATAATAATGACACTGTTATTATCATGTTTATGTTGATATGACAAAATGTGTTATTATTTTTTTATTTCAGAACAGTTTTTTTAAACAGAAAAAATGAAAGATATTATTTTTCCTCTGAACTGTATGCAGTGAGACTTCAAGGCCAGCTCCCAAAAATTTGTAGAGGTCGTTTAGTGAGTGTGTGACTGAACTGTCCAGCAGGGGGCAGTACATTCCGTAAATGTCATCGAGGGTAGGCACAGAGTAGAACTGCTATGAGTTTTTCTGTTTTTTCTTGTCTTTCTTGGCAAACATGCGTCTCCCAATTCAACACTGCAGAAGTATCACAGACGTTCCCACGCAAGATTTAAATTTTTTCATTTCACATTTTAGTAATTTAACAGAAGCTCTTATTCAGAGTGATGTAGATAAGTGCCATAGTTTGAGGTTCATTGCTTAGCTAGGTCTACTAACAGTTTAACACAACTTAACTACTATAGCTGCCCAATCAAATATCAATTCAAAGCCAGTAAACCATAAAAGGCCACCTACACAATAAAACGGTTTGAATCAATAAGCAGTTAAAAAATACGCTGCTAGAATTAAAATACAATAAGCACAATTAACAAATAACAATCACATGTATTTGGGAGTGAGTAGCTTAAGAAGGGGTATAGGGTATAAAGTTAGAGGACTGGATTCTACATATGTGAGGTGCCATTGAAACAGGTGATGGTTGTGGGTAAATCAGATAGCCTGACTGCAGCAGGCAGGTCATTCCATCATTTGACTGCAAGTGTGGAGAAGAGTTGCGTAGTTGATGTTTGGCCCCACAGAGAGGGGGCCACGCGGTGTTCTGCAGGGGCAGAACTCAGGGGTCTCTCTGGTAGGGATGTAAGTTGAAATGAGTGCTCAGAGGTAACCTGGGGCTGATCCAGTGGTCATTTGGTGAGTGAGTGTAAGAATCTATTGCCAGATCCAAGCCTTCAACAGGGAGCCAATATTGCTTGATGAGGAAGCTTTTATGAGGCCCTGCATTTCCAGTGATATCCCATCATCCCCCTTGTTTATCATCATGCATGAATGGACAGATGTTGTTGACCTAACCAATACATATGGATATATATGTGGAAATGTTGCTCTGATATTAGTTAACATATGTTAAACATAAACAATCTTTTCAATATTTACTGAAGCTAAAGTTGTTTAGAGACAACCCTCTGTCTTTGCAGACTCCCCACCAATAAAACTGGAATCAGCATACCAAACTGCATGCTTTATCCAGCTCAACCTGGGGTTACATTGAGAGAACATCTGTTCCTCCTTTAGGCCGGAGACTGACGTGATTCTGCTTGTGTGTTGAACTCGACAGCTCCTACCAATAAACTCTTACACTAAACATGCGAACTGACCGTCAGCACTTTGCCCGTCTCCTTAAGTGTCTGTATGAGCAGGTAAAGCCATGCCGGTCAGCTGACTAGTGCTTGGACCTTGGCCCTGTCCCTCCTACCCTGCTCTGCGACCACACGCGGTAAGTCGGGACACATGACTGGGATTAGGGCGGAGTGGGGGAGGGGCCACCTTGTTTACAGTGGATTTGTCTCGTTACACAAGTGGGAGAGCAGAAGGCTGATGGTTTCTGCACTGGGTGAAAATGCGGGAGGGTTTCGGGGCAGGGTAGAGCTGTGCAGATATGTGCAGTCAGTTACTCAAGACAACCCCTCCTGCCATCCCACCAAACTCATATGTGCACCGGCAGCCACCCCTCTCAGTATTTCAACAGTTCCCCATCAAACAGTTACTTTGTTACTGAACCCTGAACCAGCCAATTGTGAGAGGCATATCTCCTTTCCAAAGTCCACTCACACTCTGTTCTTTTCAGTTTATTACTTTATTCTATTTGACATCCCCAATCATTATTTGTTCCTGATTCTGGACCCTGATGTAATCCCCAAACACAAGATGAGCCCTCTGTGCTTGCAAACGCCTTTACCTTCTGAGCCACTTAGGAGGCCCTCACACTCCGTTCATGCTCCACTCTCAATGTGGCAGAGGAGTAAGTATGATGACAGTATACTGCGTATAGAGCCTTTAAGCTCAGCTGTGTTTTGTAGGTTAGTTTGATCATACAAAAGTGACTCATCACTTACTGATACGGACCGACAGGACAGACACACATGCACACAATAGACATCTTTCTGTCTGTAGATCTCTTCAAAGATCTTGTCTATATAGTATACAGATGCACACTCACAAAAAAAAAAAAACATTTAAATGAAACACATACATGGCTCATGGCAATTACTGAAATACTTAAATTTCAAGTTCTTTCTATTAAAAAATGCATGATGTTGTATCATGAACAAATCTAAGATGTATTGTGGTACAGATCAAAATGTATCTATCTTGGCTCTTCCTTAACTAAATCCAAAAAATAACTGACTGGGAAATTTAAATGAAAAAC
>JAOVYW010000038.1:3145311-3174594 GCA_025775045.1 Hiodon tergisus | reverse complement strand
AGGCTGTGGCTGAGCTGGGCCTCACGGCCGGATGCAGGCTGTGGCTGAGCTGGGCCTCACGGCCGGATGCAGGCTGTGGCTGAGCTGGGCCTCACGGCCGGATGCAGGCTGTACCCCTCTGTGGCTCCTACATCCCCTCTCTCCCTCACTCGGTGCTGATTAGCTGATTAGTTTGATTAGTTGATTCATCTCCGCATTAGTTAATTAGTTCATGCCAAGAAGGAAGACTTTTAAAATATGATGTATTTGTCTGTGCTTTATGTAAAATTATGGGAAAATGATACAAAAGGAAAAAAGGACCAGTTTGTTAAAACTTGATTTTGTTTCTATTTTAAGTGGGGGGGAAAATGCAGAAAGTGTATAAAAATATACGCTACCCTCCTACATGCAGTTTTATGTGTGGTTTATTTAATTTTGTTGGATGATGTCATTCATTTGCACCTAAATGAGATTTACCCCAGCCTTAGGTAAATCAATTTCAGAGATATTAAACAAACAATTTTAAATCGTTGCAATGATCAATTCTCAACCTCAATCTGAAATAACCCGAATTTTATAAACCAAACATTTAACGGGTATCTCTTTCACATTTTATTAAAAGTTTAATATAAAATGTTTGCCAGTCATCCGGTAGCTACAATGTGAACCCGTACAATTGTACAATTAATAATAACGATGTCCGTCTTCACAACGTAAATACAATATTTGTCAGTTATATGAAAAACAATCACAATTTAAAAAGTAGACAGTTAAAAAAAACGTCCCCCTTGGTTGTAGCGACGATCTTAAGTGCCCTGGTTTGGCTGAGGTCTTACTGTAGTTGATATTGCGCTGTCAAAGCATTCTGATTCCGGATCGTGGGTAAAAATGCTCCTGGGGCTTCGTGCTTCTACACAGTATTGTATTTGAATAACGCTTCATTGTTGTAGCACATTTTCCATTTTTATTTTATTTTATATGAACTTTATCGCACACGGAAAACTGTAGGGCACAGTTTGTCCCTCACTTGAATGTCCCAACAACATTGTAATATGTCAAATGTCCAATAATAAATCACTACCTTCTTTTAAAGTCCGACCTGTCTAATTTGCATATTCCAAACTGCATTTGATTTATTTGCTAGATAATATCGACGATAGCATTTTTATTATAACTAAATGTTGATAACTTATCAATAAGTAATGATATGCACTGAACTGTCCTCTCAGTGCGGTGTCATAATATAATATATTGCATCACATCTGGGCATCGGCCACTGGGGTACAACCTTTTTTTCCAAGAAGCTTTTGGTTGGAAGACATTAATTCACTATTCGCCATGCTCTCTCTTTGTGGCTAATAGTACCGAATACATTTTTCAGATTTCACCAAACTGTTTCAGATTCTAATTCCTTCAAACCATTGGCTTTGCATTGTCAGGTGACACTGCCTCTGTTTTATGTCTTGTTAATTTTGCTGCAGGGATATAATATAGCTTGCGTTTCTTCGTAATGTTTTAACGTAACTGCAAACCTTAGGGTGTTTTCCCGCTTAATGCTCGTTTTGTTTATTACGCAGCACCTTGTTCTGGTATCTCAATGTCCTTAAGCGGAAGCTCATTCACGACCTAGCTAGCCAGCGATACTCTCATTTTGTCGACGAATACGTGTTTTAAGACAAAAACAGAACAGGCCTAATGGCAGTCCAGACGTTTGCATATCTGCGCGAAGACTAACTAGCCGAAAGGTTAAGGACAGCAAGATCAACATCCGGTAAAAACTTGACAGTATTTTCGACCGGAATTAAAGTAAACCAATAATCTTCTCACCACTAGAGGGTGACAATAAAACGCGATTCTCAGAAGTCCTTATGAAATCCTGTAATGTGAAATTCAAGGTTGAAATTAAAAGTGAAAAGGACATTAATGGTGTAAGATAAATACCAGGCTATCACCTAGTACTGCAAAACTCAGACCGATTGCAATGGAAACCAGCAATTTATGTGGCCATACACACATTATATTGTTTTTATTTTATTTACAAAATGCAGGGCAGTCCAATGTGTCTTTTATTTTGAAAACTCCAATTGACTTACGTCACTTACATGCGTTTTTGTAGAAGATTTAGCTGAGAAACACGTGACTAGCGAAAGCATCGGTGTAGATCAAGATAGACGATTTGGAGTAAATATAGCGATTCAACGTAATTTTTCAAAACATCGCAAAACATTTCAAAACATCTCAACATTGATTGAGATTCCATTCAAACGTCACAGTTTCGTAAAAAGAGCATTCGTCTCGTTTTTATGACGAATTCATAAAATCCACCTATGAGCATCCATCCCGATCTAAAATACAAGTGGGAATAAGCTACATCGACGAAGCGGGATTACAAGTGGAAATGGTATAACTAATAATTGGTATTTTTTTTAAACAATTATATTAGTTTGTTTAATACTTAATATGTGATAAGTTCGTCTTTTATATCTCAAGTTGCTTTTATTTGGTCTTTTGTTTGGAAATGCTAACGCTTCGTCGACTTTTGGCTATGTAATGGTTATCATTAAAATCGAATCTCGTGTTTGAAAGTTGTTCTTTGTTAAGGAGTAATGTTATTTTTAAATATACAAGGTCCTTTAACCCGTCCACACGTATGCTTTCAGACTAAGTCGTGTTCGTTATCTTTTCGTATTTAATATGCTGAATGTGTTTTTTCACCGGGCCCTTTTTCCCTCATGCAGTCATTTGTATTCATTAATAATTCTCCCGTGTCCTTTACAGCTATTCTACTCGTTCTTCAAATCTTTGGTGGGGAAAGATGTGGTGGTTGAGTTGAAAAATGACCTGAGGTCAGAATTCATGTAATCGGTAATCTATAAAATGCGACATTTTCACATGAATGTTAGTTTCAGTTTGAAACTTATTTTGTTTTGTTTGCAGCATCTGTGGGACGTTGCACTCAGTTGATCAGGTACACTTGTTTATTTCAAAGTATCTTAATCATAACGTATTCAGTTTTTTAACAAGGTGATTGCATGCGTTTCTAAAAAATAAAAATTCTCTTTTAGTACCTGAACATCAAACTCACAGATATCAGCGTGACCGACCCAGAAAAATATCCCCACATGGTGAGTGTTGTTTGCAGCATGGGTTAATGGACACCTAGCAAAAAAATTTAAAAGGTCTTCTGGAGAACTTTATTATTGGTTTGCTTAGAAAACGTTTTTGTCTTGCGCAACCTATGTAGTTTGCCAGTTTACACTTTATTATCTACATACAGCTGATAAAGCCATATATGTAAGGCCTTGTTTGAGGCGGCAACAGGGGTATCCTTTTTGGAATTTTAACTTGTAATCTTGTTACAAGTACATTAACTAAACCAGTATGCCACCTGCAGCAAAAGTGTCGGTTGTTTTCAGTCATGATCACCTCTAGTTTTGCAGATGTTTCTTCCCTAGTGTATATAGTGTAGTTATACACCTTGAGTTGTGTATATAAACAAAGCTTTCTGTTATTCATTTCAGTTGTCTGTGAAAAACTGTTTTATCCGTGGCTCGGTGGTGCGCTATGTGCAGCTACCTGCTGATGAGGTGGACACTCAGCTGTTGCAGGATGCAACGCGCAAGGAGGCCATGCAGCAGAAGCAGTGACTCGCCCTGCATTTTGGTGGGTTGGGTGGCCCTTTGGTAGCAGTCATCACATTTCAAATGGCTGGGCTTCCAATTTCAACAAATAAGAGTATTAAGTTTCCCCATGTCTGTGTCAGTGAAGCCCTTAACAGGGTTGCCAAGTCTGAGATAATTTAATGGTTTTATTTTCTAACTTCAAGTGTTTTTCTTGACAGGGTTATTCGGACAGGATGTTCAAAACCTACCTCACGTGGGACATTTGTTTTGTGAAAGAAATGTATCTGGCTCTATTTTGTGTCTGTGATTTGACTAAAACAGATCAAGTTATATTTGAATTGTAACTTAATTCCAGCTAACTACAAATGGTTTGTAACTCAATTTTAATTTTGACTAGTTTATCCTGTCCAGTGCAGAGTCCTTGCCATGTTAAGGTAGATTTGTAATTAATTGTAGAAAACCACCTGTCAATTCTGAAGAGCAGTCTTTTTGCAGATCATGTAGCCTCTTCGTCATCTAGACTATATTGGTACACGCTTTTCCTAAATGTAAATCAGAACAAATTTGGTTGATAAGCACTGGTTTGAATTCTTAAAACTACAATTACTTTAAGCTGGTTTGTCAAAGTTTCGTAATTAGCCCAGTTAACTGTCATTGACTGACAAATGCGTTGTGTGGATTTTGTTTAAGAATTTGATCGCGGTTTATACAACCTAAATGATTTTTTTTTAAACCGTGATTCATTATGGGTTATAAATAAAAGGATTTCTCACTAGTGGGTACTTGTCTGGCTCTGTATATATTCCACAGTAATATAAAATAATGGTAATACTTTACAATTTAAATATGACTATGCTACTTATCACTTAGTAATTTTACACTTTTTTTATTTATTGGAACCTTTCGTTTCAAACCAGTAAAAGCACGTGTCATTATTATCATCATTCTAACTGTCGTCATATGCCGGATCACCTTCGTATTTAACAGTTAATCTGAAAGCATTGTCTGGATTAGAAATTACATCGAATTATGTTTCCGGGTGTAAATCAGACGCTGATTGTTATAGCTCGAAACGCCGAGGACACCATGGCTATCCAGGACCAGGGTTGCCCACACCTGAATCGTAGCTGCTGATTTGATTAAAGCGTTTATACATTAAACACCGGCACATGCTTTTTAAATTTATTTTGCGCTCTTAAACCATACTGGTCTTTATTTGACAAGGAAACAGTTTACTAGCACGCCTTAGTTAAATAATTAATATAAGTTCCACTTTCTTTTGTTCGGTTCTGCTATTAAAATAAATGGTCAATAACCATTAGTTCCCTATTAGTTTATGATGAGGAAAATTTAGGCAAATTTCGACAATAAAACAATTTATTTTAATTAAGTGTTGTACTTACTTTATAAAAGTCAAAGTGGACTAATGAAGTAAGAGCGGAAACGAACATTCTCATGACAGGGCGGCGGCGGCTAACACTACAAAAGCGGTTCAAAGTTGATTAAAACTGCTTTGGGGTTTTTTCCCGAGGAACTGAAACATTTTTTCCCCACGAAGATCCATACTGTTAATATTCTACCGTCCAGTCTTCACTAAAGACGTGAATGGACGATGGTAAGCAACGTGTCTGTAATCCACTAGTGTGTGTGCGTTGTTTTGTTTTAAAGTCTTCAACTTGGCTAATGATTGTGCGGAAAAGAACACTTCCGTTGTATAATGAAACGTCTGGTGCTTAAAACGTGAACCTAGCTACAGCTGGCAAAACAAAAGTAGTTTATATAGGCTGCTTTACTGGGAAAATTTGCGGTTGTCAAATATAATTTGCTTGCACGAAAGTACTCTCGTAATCGTGCGGTTGTAAAATGAGACTTTTTTCAGTTCCGAATACGTGAATTTGTCACATTTATTATATACCAGTATAAACGTGAAGCCGGGTGTATTTGGCCATAGCTTCTTTTAAGTGTTCCCAAACCGATGAAATCCCCTGGCCTAGGGGATTTAACCCGACTTTGCCGGTTCGTAACCAAGTAGACTAGATATTGGGTTGCTTTGATCAACACTTTGCAGAAATGGTTGTTCTGGATGGTTTGAATGCGCTCACTCTGGGCATCCAAGTTTATGAAATGATGCTAAGCCTATAAGATCTACTAAGCCCTCCGATCTCTGCTCGATCATTTCATTCGTGTTTCTAAAGTCTTGAGTAAAAGATGTATGCTTGGGTTATCCTCAAAATTGAGAAGGTTGTACACATTACCATTTAATTGATGTTCAGGGTAGCCAATGGGATCAGGAGTTAAATGCACACTGTCAAGTGAAGCAGGTGGATGCTTTCTCTGGCAATGGGGTAAGTGTTTACATCCCACAGGGATCGTTTCCGTTTCTTGCACAAATAACGTATCGAATCAAATTCTTTTGATGTTTCCAACGCGGCATAATTGGCTTTGCATATGTCAACTTGTGTGTGTTTGTGTATTACAGGTGAATGACGGTGAGGCCGTTTGTTTGCTAAATTCCTCTCTCGCGGATGTTTCAGATGACGAGGTAGGCTACGGTGCAAGTCACTTGCGGGGAATTTGCTTGTTCAAACTTTCCACTAAAATGTTCTAAATGCGTTGCAATAAACATTTCTGTAGATATCAACCAAGAAGGAGTGGCATCGGAGGCTAGGACCAGTAGATCTGAATGAGACCGTTTTGTATGACTTTCCTGAATTTGACACAGCAATAGAAGGCGAATCCAAGAAGATATTGCGTTGAGGCTGTCTTGGTTGAAGCACATACTTTAAAAAACATTGTTACAGAATGACATTTTAATTGTATATCATTTAAATAAAATACTTTTTAAAAAACGATTAATTTAGTGACAATGACCGCAAATGTCAATTTGGCCTCTAAAGTGATTGCTTTATTTGATATGGCCGTCTGACCTCTCGTGGCAGACTTGGATACTGCATGTAAATGCTTTTTGTTTTTGTTTTGTGTGCGCGCGCGCCACAGAACACGGCACAATTTGGTAAGTATAGTACTAGAAGTTCGTCGTTATTTATTGTTAAACTAAACACAGGTGTCTGGTAAAATAGCTATATATGGATAGATTGATCATATAATGGAGGTTCTAAATTAAACCAAGTTCTTACGACTCGCTTTTAGAATCGGTGCTTACTCACTTGTGAGGGCAATTGAGTTGTGTTCAATGGGTGTAAGCCCAGAAATTTAGTCCAGTTACAATACAAATTCAGTATTTATTTTACATTCATACATCTACAGGTAACAAGCTTAATGCAATTTACAAAAAAGCCTCCCCAAACAATTCCTGAAAATGTACAGCTCGAGCAGTGTTAATGTTTAGGTTTCGAATGTAGCTGGCAGAGGGCAAGAGGAAACGAAAGCCTGCGTATGGACATCCACATAAGCTGTCCTTGAGTTGTACCTTCAGAACTGGACAGAAAGTAGTGGGGAGAGTCACTTCAGAAAGGCACCTGGAGTACACAGTGTATGTACAAACAAAATCTAAACAATAAGCCTACTTTACCTTCTATGACAATGACAAGTGTAAAATTTAACTTGCAAATAAGTCACATTTCTGTACAAATAAAATTTAAGCAGTTTAAAATATTTTAATTATACAGATGAAATAAAATATTTCAACATTTTAGATTGACTCTGCCAGCAGAGTAAAATGATTTTATGCAATGACATTTCTCAAGGCTTGAAGTCGCACCACCCGTACATTTTTAGGAGTGGTAACTGCAGTTACCCATCTTGTTCCACCCCCCACCCCCCCACTTCAGTATGCAGCAGTACAGTTCAAAGAAACTCCAATATTCTATGTTGCATTATAAGAATAACAATTTCTTGCATGACAATTTCGTATGGTGTAAAATGTACATTTAAATATTAATTCCAGGAGCAACCTTTTAAATCGAAATCTCAAATGCCTTCAGCAAAAGTACCATGTTCTTTAATACAAAATGTAATATTTTCAAAAAAACTGGATTTTAAAGTTTACATTCCAAACTTCAAAATAAAGCTTTATATACTTCAGAAAGCTTATAAACATCCCCAAACTGTCACATATGTACACACGCGCACGCACACACACACACACACACACACAACCATTTTAGGTTTTTTGTTTATGTTAAAGAGGAAACCCGTTTAGCATGGCACAGTCTGCCCATGTTCTCTCCTCAAGCAGTGTTGCACTACAACTTGATAGTTGTATGAAAGTCAGCTTCTTTGACTGCCAAGTTCAACATTATTCTACAGGTTTTGCTCAGCAGACCTTGGTCAGGTCGCTTGGTAGGTCTGTAGTGGACATGCGGTATTGAATTTTGGTGTTGGTGATGGCGCCATGCTTCTGTCGGAGATGTAATCTCAGCTGACTCTTGTGGCGAAAGTGCAAGTTGCATTTCTCACACTGAACGAAACAAAAAGTTTGATCAGCGACAATTTGCATTATTCCAACTTGCTGGCCACTGGGGTTTTCCGGTCATTTAAAGATAAGATGGGTCAAAGCGACAGGAAGGGATCAGTAGACTGGTTAGGTATGAAAGGTCCATTTATAGCAGCTAAGTCGGATGGGGATAGGCTATACTCACATGATAGGGCTTTTCTCCTGTGTGTATGCGCAGGTGACTTTTAAGAGTCTGCAGGTGGCGGAAGCGAGTGCCACAGATCTCGCAGGGGTATGGCTTCTCCCCGGTGTGGATCAGCACATGCGCGCGAAGGTGTGCGACCTGAAGGAAAACCGCAAAGTTGAGGTAGGGTAGGATGGCAGGGAAGTGGTGTATTAACTACGCGTATTGGAACAATTAAGTAACCGTTGTGTGATCAAGGGACGCTAGCAGGAACCGAAAGCTTTACATTCCATTTCTTTTCAAACATTGTGTTTATAATTAAGTCAAAGTGTGATCATAGGTTTTGAGTTTACCTGCACAAAACGAGCGCCACACGTTTCACACTTGTATGGCTTTTCTCCTGAGTGTATGCGCGTGTGGGTCTTGAGGTTAGCCGGTCTGTTGAACTGAGCACCACAGATGGTACAGCGATATGGTTTCTCTCCTGGAATGTGACAGGCATGAGTCACACACTGAAACTGGAGAGTGAGACAACTATAACTGAGTAATGTTGCTTTCCGTCAGGGTTTACCTGTGTGGACAGTTTTGTGACTGGCGAGGTTTCCTTTGTAGCGGAAAGCTGCCTGACAGCGGTCACATTTGTATGGCTTGTCACTGTGGACCTGAAGCATGTGGCGTTTTAAAGAATCTTCCTCCGCAAATTTTGATTCACATTCGTTACAAAAGAATGTGCCGTTTTCTGTGAAGTAAACGTTAACAGAATTAAAAATGACATTTTCCATTTATAACTGATGGACACAACTGATTTTGTGTCTTTCTTAGTAAGAATCAACATGGCCATTCCAATCTTTATTCTAAAAAAATAAAAACAAAGAACGCTTGCTTACCACAACTCGAATCCGAGTACTCCGAATGTAGCTCTGACATCTCTTCTCCAAAGTGTGAGCCAGGAGTGTTGGGACAAACTTCTGAGTGCTGTGGAGACTGGGAGCCACAGGATGAGCATTTCAAGTGGTTCATGTAGATTGAAGAGTGGCTGTCGGTCCTCTGTGGTTCCTCTGGGTTCCTAAAACGTAGCGGACATTAACAAGTCTGCATGGGACCACAGTTTAAAACATAAAAGTGTGGATGCCCTTTCTCGAGAAGGCAAAAGGCAGTTCTTAGAAAAGATCAGGTAGTGAATGAGGGTTGCACACTAAAAATGTTTACTGTACAAAACTACAACCTACTACTGTACACAATCAACCAACACAAGACAGTCTTGATGTCATGTCATATGCAACATGAAAAAGCATGCCTGCTGCGGCTTACCTATTAACAATGTTATTGAGACGGCTGGCTTGGGGCACTGCCAGATCCTCGCTATGCTGGTTGATCTTGGTAGGTGTCTGTAGGTCTAGGTGCTCCGAGTCACTGGGCTGGAGGTAGGCCGGGGAGCGCGTCTCTGCATCATGGGGACCACCTTCATTCTCTTTCATGCTCTGATTGGCTGAGTTGAGAACGATGTACTTGTACTTCTTCCAGTTACGGGCCTTGGGATCTTGTGTGCCTTGGGAAGGCGGTGAGCTGGGAGCCTGGACGAAGGCGGCACTCTTGCTGCTGCTGGATTCGGTGGGGGAGTTGGGCTGGCAGTCGGACTTGAGTGGGCTCTTCGGGCTGCTCATCAGTCCCTTGCGACTACTGGCGGAGATGGTTGGGGAGTAGTGCTGATGCGGACTCATGTCTCCCTCCTCCATGGGGGCCATCTCTTTGCTTACCTCCCTGTGCTCTTGAGTCAAACCTGGGAAGTTTAGCTTCTTGGAACCCTGAACCGCAGGCAGGTGAATTTCCCCTTGGCTCTCCTTCCTGGCCTCCTCCTCTCTGACCACCTCCCTGGACGTGTAGAATGTCATGTGGCTCATGTTGGAGGAGGTGCTGTTGATGGCCCTTGTGTAATCTGCTCCCACCATGGTAGTGTTATCAGGTTGTGAAAAGGGCTTCTGGGTGAAGGAGCCCCCTTTAGAAAAGTCAGTGAAGGAGTTTTTGGCATCTGTCAGCTTTCCCAGGGGAAAGGAGAATCCCTGGATTGGGAGGTGGCTGTAAAGAGGATAGGAGCTACCGGGGACATTAATACTATTGAACATGCTGGAATAGGTTCTCCCATCCCTGAATGGGGCTATCCGGCTGGGCAAACTCTCCACCACTTCATGAGCCCTGTAAGAGTGGACATCCTGAGGTAACAGCAAAGGGCTGGCCAAAAACTCCTCTCTGGGTACCTTTGCTGAGGAGTCCCTGTTGAAGAGATAAAATCAAATGATAGTTTTAAAGAAATGTCATCGACATCTATATTGATTTGCATGTCCATACGTCCATAATCCTTTACCTGGATTTAATGAACCTGTGACAGGTGTCCACAACATGATCCATCTGCAGGTAGATAGCTGTATTCATGGTTGCCATGATCAGGTTGTCCTTCAGCGACAAACAAGAGGTGTACATAAACTCCAGCAGAATGGCAAAGCCATCAGGGTCCACTTTTGGGTCCAGGCTTATGGCACTCAGGTTGCATTTGAGGGAGTCCGTAAAAATTGTGTAAAACAGCCCACTTAGGGGAAAAAAGGAAGTATTTTAGCATTCACAATATGATCTTGAAATTACCATCAACTCTTGCAACTAAAACACAATGCATTTATTCTACATTAGAAGCAACGTAAATTTTAAATAGGTAGACCTTTTATACTTGCTGTTCTTTAACTTACCTACAGGCCATAAGGACCGTCTTGTGAGCGCGAAACTGTTGTCTGTTGACAAGAATAGTGACATCTGTCAGAATATTCCTGCTGCGAAGTCGGTTGAAGTTGAGCAGGACGTCGCTTGCATGACGAGTAAATTGAATGCAGCTGTCTGCTGCACGTGCCATTTTGTCAATATCTGTAAAATGGGAATACATTTAAATTACTGTGAATGAAAAATTCAAAAGATACCTTTAAAGTCCAGCAGGTAGTTGAACGACGCATCGCGGGCTCTCATTTTGGTCAGCACGTGAGTGTTGCCACTAATTTTTTTAAGTTGTTTCAGGCAAACCTGTCATACCTGGCTAACAATCACCTGAATGAACACATGCATCCAAATAGTGTTCGACTTTTAAAATACATACGTTAATAAAGCATTCAACAGGAGGCACTAGACCTTTACGTGTGATTTAGACAGGAGCTTTGCCTCTTTACAGTCACAAATGATATTGGGAATTAATTTAAGCATCATAACCTCATTTGGTCTGCCCCAAACTGAAGGCGCAACCTGTGTTGATGCAAAAATTACACCTTGCAAAAAATCTGGAAGTAAAAAGTCGCACAAATATTTTTGCATTTTGAAAACTCAGGTGTTGAGTAACCCACTTCTCAGCCGACAGTCGCAACACGCTCGACCTAAGCCGTTAGACTTGACAGAACGTTTTTCCACTAGCCTACAGCGGCATAAATTTTAACCGATTGATGTTAAGCATTCTTTAACAAATCCGGACTAAACAAAAGTATATGGATCGCCGGTCTGTCGTCAATCCTCGCATTTTTGTACGCCTACGCGCGTTTTGTACAGCGTGGAAGCAGCGCCGAAAATACATTTAAATACCGACGGTGAGCTCGTCGCCTGGTCACCGAATAATTTATTGTAAGGTCTGTACACCTTGCCTTATTCTGAAATGTTTAAATAATTTAATGTAATTACGCATTTAAACGACATACTGTTTCAACAGTATCATATGTAAAACAAGCTACACTGATGCAGGTACGCAGAATAATCTTTGCAATCTTCTAAATTGCAAAAAATGTTAAAAGACGATTAGTATATAGTCCAATTTTTTGATGTGTGCACCTTTAAATGTAATGCACAATGCAGTACGCAGTTAGATGTTTGCATCGCATTTATATTTGAAGCAAGCGTCTACATTACAATGTACGGAACCTTAAACTCGAACACTAAGAAATAACGGCAGCTAAGAAATAGCGAGGCACCTAAACGCACATTGCCCTTCTCTCTAAAACAAATCAGAATATTCAATGCGTACGGAACGCCGATTAAGTTTCCATCCGTGTATCATTTCCAAGTTTAATGAACCGGAGTATAAAAGGCAGAAAACGCTTAAAGATTTGATTTATTCCCACATTTCATTAAAAAATCCGTGCCACTCAACTTAGATTTTGCTTTAAAAACTAGTTTAATGTTCTACGTGCATTGTCGTAACGGTTGCGCCTGAGCTTAGAGCAGTTTTTAAATGTACTCAATCATATTAATATCGACGGGCACTAGATGGCAATATAGTCCACAACGAAAACGTCAAAATTGATTGGAATACAGCTTTCAATTTGTCTACCGTCACAAGCGAACTTCATCTATGTCTATGTAAGTTAAATTCATATAAAAAAATTCCACTAAATATTTTCCAGACCACAATGTGAATACAAACAGAACGAGTTTAACAGTGGGGGCATTTAAGAACACATTTTACTTTCGGATTTTAATATTTAGAAATACCTAAAGTAAGTTTCCTTACGCCTATAAATATAATAATCATAAATTAATCTAGTTCACATACAAAACGTAACGCACATTAACAAAATATTACATAACTTCCCCGCTGAAGCACAATACTATTCAATAGCATCTTCCCCGCCCCCTCAAGAGCTAAATCGTGAAAATCTGCGAATGTACGCATATGTTCCGAAACTTGTCATTGCTTTTAAAGCTGTGTAATAGAACTATTTAGATATGTATGACTTTATTGTGGATAATAAAAAGATAGGCATTCTTTCTACTTTTGAGGAAATTTAAAACGTCATATTTTAGAAACAGTTCGGTGACATTTTTCAGCAGTTTACAAATCGAATTAAAAAAAAAAATTAGAGTAATTTTGTGACCCGCCGTTTTTTGCACTCTAAAGTACAGCAAATAACCCCCCCAAAAAACAAACAAACAAACAAACAAACAAAAAACACTCCGTTAAACTTTTTGATTTAAGTTCAAACTTGTGGACCCGTTTCCATTTTAGACATCCTACACTTTATGAAAACAACCCAATCTAATGAACGTATGAAACCGAACACAGGTAGCTAGCTCTCCAAAAATAGTTTATGGAATACGTCCAATAAAAGGCAAACATTGGACATAAATAAGTCATGTTTCTCAACGTCAAAAAAAGCAAACAAAAATTTATCGTTCGACAACCTAAAATTACTTTAACTAAATTTTAATGAACAGATAAATTTATTACATACAACACACGGATACAAGTAGTTGTAGTTAGGTTAGTACTAGCAAAATAAAGCCGTAAATCCAAACAGATTTCTAAACACCCAGCCATAACATACACAGCATTTTTTGGAAGATATAACTGGACATCTTTGTATAAGGAATTATACACCATGCTGCTGTCAACAATAAATCGTACCACATTTGATAGTTTTCGCCATAGTCGTACATGTTATACGATAATGGAAAGCTACCAGCGAAATAAACAAGTGAAGGCTGGAAGGGGAGACAGCGCAGATTAAGATTTCCTGCAGCCGAAACAAACTAGCTGGGCGAGAGCCGATTGCGCCCATCGACAGTTTGTGACTGAGGAATTTGTTCTATAATCACTCCTTGATCATATATAAAAATATATAATATTTGTAGAAGGCATGTCAATACTTTACTAACGGTAGCAAATGGCCACAAACTTCCCACCGCAATATACTGGTGCAGGTGGCATAGCCTTATGGGTCTGAAGAACACACTCAGCAACATTCTCAGCTATATTAAACACCTTTAGCTACAGCAGAAACAGTCTTTTCGAAACGTAGACCTCTCAGACATGCCGGAATACCACACATATGTAAACGGCCCAGCTAAACAAATACTAAACAGTAATCCGAACATTTTTCTAGCGTCAAATTAATCGGTACAATTAACTAATTTTGACAGCCTCCTTCACCCACATGACAATTCAAAATGGTATCTTTGCACAGTTCTATTGATATTGCAGCAAACCCCCTTGACTCTGCAGAAAACACCAGAGAGAACGGCGAAGATGCGTCAGAGTACTATCAGCAGCCAGGCCACTCCAGACTAACAACACACTGAACAATCCAGCAAAACACATACATATATAAATTAAAACATTTTAAAAACATAAATAGAAACAGCCGTTTTGTATCTAAGTCTATTGTAAGCCAAAGTACAACTTCGCGCCAAATTATTGCCAAAAAAAAAGATTTTAAAAAAATCACCTGGTAGGGCTTTCCTAGAAACTTCTTGCATCACCACTTCTAAGAACCCCAGTTCTAAGAATCAGAAGAGCTCAATTCTCGGAATTTGAGCGTGTGACTGTACCATTTTTAGAGGGCAGGGGAGGATTATGGTTCCTAGTCTTTCGTTTTTACAACATTCGTTCGTTCAAAAATGTGTACCCTAGATATGGATTTTGTATTTTAAAAGGGACTATACAAAATAACGACGAATTTGTTCTTTAAATGGACCAGAATATCGGTAAAGTTTGATAAAAATAGTTGTCCCTAATGTTCAATTCAACCTTTCTTGTGGATGCATCCAAAACAGACAGTCACATGTACATCTACGTAAACCATGAATTTAGCCCAGCCTCTAAATTCTCAGAACTAATTTGCTATTCCATGACATAAGCATAGTGCCTGTGAATAGCCTATCCTTGTACTTAACCAACAGATTTAGCCTATACAGTAACACTACAGAGGTGGTTATTACTAGGAACACAAGTACTCATATAAAATTGTTCGTTGCCTTTTTACTTTTCATGTTGAGGTATAGGTCTGTAAACACAAATTATTGTTTTTCTTTAAATTGGCTACGGACTGCTAAACGGCCACCACCAGAATTGGTGTGGAACGGGATTATTTATAAAACGAAAGGGGTTGCTCCAAAAACGTTTTATTTTTTGCTTTTGGAGCCCGATTGATGTGTGGCGTTGTCTTTTCTGTCGTCATTGTGAATTACCAAGGGGTTTCTTGTATTCACCATTCGGCCAGGTTGACATCTGTCAAAATTTGTACGGCACTGGTGATTGGTTACCAGTGAAAGTGGAATTTCCGCGAACTTCACTATTCCATGCTCAGAAAACGTTTAAAAGTGGAATTGGTAATTATTTTATTTCTTTTACTATAATTTATACAGTTTAATTAATAAATAAATATGTTTGGAGTGTTTAATCACTGTATCAGTAAGCCTGTATAATTTACTAGCATTTTATTTTAATACATACTTGCTTAAAGTAGCAAAACGTGTCAGGAGCACAAATATTTTGCACGCGAGATTTTGTTACACACATCGACAAAAATTAATAAATAAAGGAATAAATAATAACAATGAATTTTAAAGAATCACTGCTGCCGAGCGAAAAGTGCTCCAAAAGAAAATAATCTGCTATTTCAGAGATGCAGGCTATAGGAAATCACATTTCAATGTATCTAAATTCTGGTCTGGTTATGACTGTTGGAATATGAGTGAACTACTAATTAACAAATAATAAGCAGTGTATTGCGAGACACATACTTTAATATTAACGTCAATTTTCCCCCATACTGGTCGTTTACAAACACTTGCAATCTATTGCTAATCTGTAATTACTAAATATAATTATTTATCATATTAATATAATTAGGCCAGTGAAGATGATGCGAAGTTGGGCCTTTCAACACATTTTAATGCAGCCGATATTCACTATAGGCTATTGCGGATTAACAACAAAAATATATTTGATTAATTTGAAGAGAATACAGTACAGTTCGGATGTTATGGCCCTTCACCAATTATCTAGCAATTATCCAGTGTTAATCACAAGCAATGTAAACTGCTAAGCTATGTCTGGGCATTTTTTTTAAAACAAAAACGTGATATTTGTTGCAGATAGCTTTTAATTTGAAGGTATGCACTTGGAAGTTTAGGTCTGGACAGTTTTTACCAACATGATATTTCAAAGGCCCTTGACTCTGTTTATACTATCGGATCTAAACGTGTTCGGATAACCACATGTGTAGACATGGATTTGAATGGAATGATTAAGCATGGTGTTTCTTTGCTGCTTAACAAGTTAGGACTACACTAAAAGTAACAACGTAGTCAGAGCTACATTGTTAGTGTGCAGCCATTTAATTTAATAGTTTGTTGCTGAGAAAGTTGTTTGCTATATTGTATTATTGTCCTTCAACTTGAAATGTGGCTTGTACCTAAAACAATATGTTTAGAATAATATGTTTATAATAATATCAATAAACAGCTTTCCAATTCATTCAAAAGTGTATCCACGAGTCCTTGAAGTTTATTTCCATGTGTTTCAATGCCTTAAGCACCGCTTACAGCTAATATTCTTGGTTTACACAGTTAGCACGTACTTCTAGAAGTCTCTGATCTTATGTGAGTCCTTGGACTCCTTACTGGAATAAAAGGTCAAATCGCCTCTCATATTATAGACACATCTCCCTATTCATGCAATAATCTTTATTATATTATTTTAGGTGAATTATTCATGCTTTGTTGACATAACACCCTGTGGTTGTTTTTGCTTTCTGATGATAACATTTTAATGATTTTTGGTATATATATTTGAAATGCATAAGACGAGAAGACAGGGCACTGCGTATCTGGCCCTAATATGACTGGAACCACGTGTACATCTCAGGTGGGAGAAAACATCTAACACATACAGATTGATTCAAGTGAGCAAAGTTTCTCAAAATTCAAGAGCAGAATCATAGCAACGCCTTAACAACGTACACCATAGCAACTCCTTTAAAGAAATATTCTATGGACCGGGTGGAATGAAGAACTCCACATGTCCAGTCTTGTCACAGGAATTACGAACAGGATTTTAAGAGAGAAATGAAATACGGAATTGGTGACGGGATTCAATAAGATTTTTCATCAAAATCAGGATTTTGATTTATTTTAGAATTACCTGCCATCATGTCTAAAGGCTTGGCCACCAGCATATTGTTTTGTCCATATTAGAGATTTAATCTTTTTTGCTTTCCAATTTCAACCTGAGAAGGTAAAGGCATGTGCTTGACTTTGGAGAACAGCATAAACAAAGCTGAAAACGATGACAACAACAACAAACTATGGACCAAAAATTATGCATAATAACAATATAGAACTTAGATTAGGTTACATAAATACTGTGGAGAGTAATGGGTTAAGACTGATTGATTAGAGTAACTAGTAAACGAAGTAGACAGAAAGGTTTTCAACAAAACGTGAATTGCAGAAATATTGCGTAACAAGGCACATGCTTAAAGAGGCTATAGGAGAAAACAGTGTACACTGTGTAGGTAGAGACGAGAGGCTATGATTTAGAAATGGGAGGATGAAAGAAATGATAGGAGTGTAGGAAGTGATTTACGATGGTGTAGCAGAACAGTCGACACAGCATAAACACAGCTAAGAGAAGCTAATTAAGATATCTAAGTAGTGGAGTAGCATGAACGAAGCAAGTGACAGTGAAAGTTTGAGCACAGCAGCAGCATTTTGTGCATTTTGTGCAGAAGACCAAGAGTAAACAAGAAAGAGAATCGTGCGGGACAAGTAACGAGGACGGAATACATTTTAGAATAGTACATTCAAAAAGTTGAAAGAGGGAATGAAGTGGGCCAAATTGTTGCGTATAAATACTGTTCTTCAATATATAAAAATTAAGATTAAACTTGTGCTTATATGTCAAGTATTCACAGGGGCGGGCAGAAAATCAGGGAGCTCATACTAACTGCTAGTTCTCTCTCTCTCTTCGGGAATCAGTTTCACCACCATGAAATGTTTTCCTTTTTTGAGCAATACTGGAGTCTTGTGGAGCAATTGTGCGTCGTATTTCTTTTCATAAAAGATCCCTTGCATTGTATCAAAATGTTGCAAAACAGGACGGGCCTGCTGTTATCTCAACAAACAAAGGACTCATTACTGTCCAAACTGCTTGTTAATTTAAGACATTAAAAAGTTACAGCTGAAGTCTTAATGCACAGATCATATTGAAGGATCCAAAACCTTTCACTCAGATAAATAATTGTGTGCATGTCTATTTTGGATTCCCAAGGCTATACAAGTGCTCAAGTTTATATAGTTGCATTCTTCTAAGGCAGAGTTTCTCAACCCTGTTCCTAGAGGACCCCCAACATTACACATTTAGCATGGCTCCCTTATTTTACACACCTGAATCTACTGATTAACTCATTAGCAGAGCACTTAATGACCTGAACTGGACGTGTCAAATAAGGGTTGAGAAACTCTGTTCTAAGGGTATCTAACTGGGACATTTCTAGATTTCTTTCTCAAAGCAAACAGATGAGCATTTTGAGACATTCTATAACATGCATTGAAAAATGATAAATGGGGAGGTATTGTATCTTAGGCTTATGTTTACCTGATGCATTATTTAAAAATGCTGCCATATTTGGTAGGCCAGATATTCATTGTCTTTCCCGGAGAGTGTTGCTCAATTCTCTTAAGTAAGAAAGTAAGAGTAAAGAACTTCCAATAGCAGTAATGAATGAAAGATGAAATCATTGGATCTTAACTATTCTGTGAAATGTTTGCAAAGCATTTTCTCCATACAGACTTGATGGTAGCGAGTTATTGGAAAAAAATCATTGAATTTTTATTTTTATTTCTCTTTTTTTTCCCTCTCCATTTTTTAAAATTTTAGATAGTTGTATTTCTCCACCCACCTGGTGGAGCAAGGATTGGAGAAACGTTTCTCGGGATACTACGCAGCCTTGTGTGTTTTACCAGTGACGTTCCATGCATTGATAACATGATTGTGCAATGATTTCTATGTTTTTTTTTTCCGCATGCTGTTTACAATTTATTATTATATCTTTAGCAACCTGCTTGTTGCAATTTACATAACTATTTAATAGTCTTTTCTTTTTACAAAAACAAATACCAATAAATACACTTTTATTAAATGCAATTAGCGGGGTGTAAAATTTTTGATTTGGTCCCAGCCATAGACTTTGCTGATGAGGAATAGACTTCTTTGCAGATTTGTCCCTCCTGGAACAATCCCTTCATTCTTTACAGTGTAGATTTCAAAATAAAGTTGTGATCCCCAATTTTATTTTACAAGTTAAGTGTGGTTTAAATATATATATTTTTTTTTAAATGTTGCATAAGACAAGCACATTACGCCACATGTTAGATAAACTGGGAACCCTGTAAGTACCAATAATGTGAAATCAGATATATTGTGTCTAGTATGTTTCTAAAGTGCTGTTTGAAAGCATTTAAAGTGCTGAGAGAATGTTCCCAGACTAATTAATAACATACAGCAGATTTTTTGCCATTGTCTTATGAAAGTCTTGAAAACACCATTTATACTGAAAAATTCATTTCAATAATTTTATCTAATGATATTTATACATTTTTCAATAACCTGAGCTTCTTCTATATAAACTGTGTGTTAAATGTGTAAAAGACAAGACAGAGAATGTATCACAAGCAACATTCCACACATGTTGCTATGGTGACGAGAATTCAGCGATGGTTTATTTATCAGATAGTTTAGCTGTATTAAAAAAAGCTAAATAGAGGTTGGCATATGACATAAAAAGTAAAAAGTAATTGTTAACAGCACTGTGGCTGGGTATGACTCAGAAAGGTTCAATTCCACCCTGCAGGCTGAAGGAAGGAGAATCGCTCGCCTGAAGCCTTGGTTCTAAGTTACGGTTAAGACAATGTTTCCTCACTAGAAACAATGCAGGACACCAGAAGTCACATGCACGTAAACCATGCTTTTTACAGATTATCTTCTATAAGCTATTGCTCTAGCCCAACTTCAGGTATTTACACATGCAATGTGTAGTGAAACAGTGGGCGAAGGGGAGGACAGGAGCTTTCCCACCCAAAGCCGAGTGAAAATTGGGTAATTGGGTGATTATAACCTGCACTGGGCTGGTATTAATTAGGGACAGGTGCAGGCTTTAAAAGGGGAGCAGTCAGTCGCCTCAGGGCTGAAAAAGATTGAAAGGGCAAATGATCCTGTGGGGGAGGAACTCTCACCAATGGAGCCATACATTATTTTGGGATAAAGAAACTAAAGCCAGTATTTATGGTTTTCTCCCCATTAGAGGATTTAAGTGTTATGTCTGTTCACCCAAATATGTATTGATATCCTTATTACCAATGTGCTGTTGTCATCTGGGAGTACTGTTGATATCTAAGAATCTGATGTGATGCTTGAACCTCCCTGACGCAACCAATACCAGGGTTGTACAAAGCATTGGCAGAGAGGTCTGCGCTATATACATGGGAATGCTATGCTAATTCAACCATGTTTTGCTCTGGACTCAGTAAGGGTGTCTACTGGGTTGTTTTGGAGACCTCCGCTGTGGTGTAGTCAGATTATTCTCAGCTGTGCTCTTTTAAATTCCCACGCTCCATCCAGTGTTACTGCTTCAAAGTGTTTTGCCAGAACATGGTTACATGTGCAAACTGATACAAAATCCAAAGCGAATATAACTCGGTAAACCTAAATTGTGAAGATGGTCTTATTTAGCAATATAATAAATGTGTGCTAATTATTTAAGTGCGATGATGTTAGACAAGAAGTCTACCTTAGGATCAGCTGTCTTTGCCCGTTATTAAGTCCAGTTTGTTAAGCAGCTTTGATCACTGGGCATCTCCTGAATATCGTGTTACTGCAGCTAACATCCCAAGGTAAAAAAAAAAGACTTCTGTTCCCTTACCCAGAGTTTGACTTGAAGTTTGAGGACGAGTACGGCTTGATGCATTCATCAAAACATTTTAATATTTTAGATCGGGACTGTGATCTTGCTCGTGATGGTTTATTTTCAACAGCCGCGAAGAACACGACTCAATTTCCTGCCCCGGCTAGCGCAGAGGACCCACTTCCTGCGAGTCTCCATTAATTTCTCACTTTTATCATCCTCTCTTGGGAGTTTTTTTTTTCCTCTCGCCATTGTCTTTGTTTTGCTCATTAACCGTGCGGTCCGCGGAAGGCTTTTCCCACCTGCAGTGCTTTGCTTCACGCTGGATTTAACTTCTCTAGACTACCTGAGCAATGTCAAAACTGTGTTTTATGAAACTGAATTTAAATATAAATATATTTAAATGATGCTACCGCAGGATATTATCATGCTGCTATCATGCCAGGGATTTTATATTTTACACTAATAATTCCTGTAGGAAAGTGATTAAATTAAATTAGACTGGTTGGGTGATGCTTACCATTTGCCAACATAAAAATGCTTTTAAAAATTGATTGTTTAGAACTGAAATTAACACCAACACATAATAAAGACGGTATTTTATTCATGGTGGTTCTTTGTGAGTATGATTTTTTAAAAGCAAGAAAATGAAACGTGTTATGTCTTTCTGTGGCTGTAGAACATTTTAGTGAACAGGTATTTAAAAAAAACCCTAACCCAGAAAAACTTCAGGGACATGCTTGGTCTACACTGAGATAGATGTGACAGAGGGCGGTAAGGGTTCCAAATATAGTCTGTGTGTTCCGATGTGTGCTGCCGTCTTATAATTAAGAGGTAGCAGTTCAATGGCCCTCACATGAAAGGCTCTCAGGTCTTTTCCATGTTGGCTGAGCGTGGCCCTATCTGCCTATAGGCTGTGTGCTAACATGCAAGCAAAACACCCCTAGTCAAGTGATCAAAACAAGCAAACCACATGAAATCCTCTGCAGATGTATGAACCACACTCCCACACAACTTAAACTGAATATTGACCTAAATACAACAAAATATCTAAGGTCTGTTATACTTTTTTTTTTTTCATTCATCTGTAGTCTGCCAGCAAAGGTTATGAATATTGGAAGCATGGAAAGTTCAAAAGCTCACAATACCATTTATATTTCAGAATGGTACTCAGTGTTACACTGTTGGGAAAATATGCAATCCAAGTGAAATAGAGGGATGTGCCCAGCACTGATCAGACTGCATTGTAAGGGGCATTTACATGTTGTGTGGTTCATGTATTGGAGGATTCTTGTTCTTGTTTTAAAAAAATGTGCATGTCAAACTTTAATTAGATATACTGTATATACGGTATCTGTTAGTGAAACTGTATGGGGTTATGGAAGAGTGTGGGTTTTGGAGAAGTGTGGGTTTCTCAGGAAACAGCCATAGGTTCTTTTCACATCACATTAGTTTTATACCTTTTTAAAAAGGCAAAACTTTATATATTAACAGCAAGATTGCCTTGCGTTTACACTTAACAAACTTGATTATGGTATAGTTACCAAATGTAAAAATTCTGACAATGGGATGGCTATCAAACAAAGAGAGTAGAAGGTTTTTGGGAAGTGTGCACTAGCATAAACACTGATAAGGCTCTGCGGCAAATACTGGAAGGGAAACTGATTTTCCTACCTTTGCATGAGATCACTGTCCGCAGTTATGCAAAGGAATTCTCAGACTGGATCAGGTTCAGAAAACGGTGTCCCATTAAATACATCCCAGGTGTTTCAGGACCATGAAGAAATATAGTAAGTAATTAACACCATGCTAATAAAATAGTCTCTTATTAGGCAATGCCGAACAAAGATGCTGAGTGCCAGACAAAGAGCAGCGTCAACTTTATTTCAATCCACTCGAGGTTTACTTAAGACGCTTCAACATAGTTATGCATAATGTTGGGCCATGCAACATCCACAAAATTAGAGAGGGAGATTTGTAATTTACCCGGATCCCCCGCTGTGTTCAGCCACAAGAATATGAGATAATTACTGCAGAGCCTGGGCAAACACGTTCTGAAACAACGTTCACTAAAATAAATGACCCACTTAGAGGAAAGGGGAGAACATCTAATCAATACATGAACCCTTTTGGCTGAGTAGGTGATCCCAAGTGTCCCAGTGTCACGGTACTGATGGTGTCTCACAGTAATGATGGCATCAGGGTACTGATGGTCACCCACGGTAGCGTCAGTCACACCCAGTACTGATGGTGCCACGGTAGAGAGTAATAACAATAATTTATAATAAGGCATTCTCTCCCTAAGTTTTAATGGGGGTTCTCTCTGACTTTCGGAACACATTTCCCCTTTTCCTGGGAGAAACTAAAGGAAGACCAGATACGCAGAACAGATAGAGCTCATCGTCACGAAAGCTGTTTTAATTTGGATATTCAGGTCAGCCCTTCCATAAAGTCAGATTCATATCGGATATTTTCAAAGTTATCTCTGCTTTGCGGCTCAATAAAAACAGATTTTTGATTGTACAATACACAGCTGCAGTTTTGTTTGCAAAAGAAAAGCATTGAATATGTAAATGAGGGTTAACCAAATGCTTTCCGTTTTGATGTAAAGGTCAGGCATTAGCAGATTCAAAAGTACTATGCTAACATGCTTCTGATCTTATCTTATTTCAAAATTGTTTTTATGGTCAACAAAGTAATCAAAGCAAATAATCAAAATAAACAAAAGCAATATATTCTAAAGTATCATTGCAAATGGCACCTTTGCAAGCACTAGGGGAAAGATAAAGCCAATGCAGCCACCTTTTCAGTCGCAGTTAACACAAACCCAGGACCAATGAACTGGAAGTGACCATAGCAACGGCAAGGTCTATTTTCGGTTTAGTGTGAAACCTTGCTAGTTGCGAGTACTCGCTTCCAAATGATGCACCTTATCATAAAGTTGTGGTGTAAATGTTTATTTATATTCAAGCGCTGCAAGAGAGCCTCAGCCAAATCCGCCGTAGACAAGTTTAATGGATGTTTCCCGAGGACAGGAGGAAATAGTTTTGCTATCAAATTCGACAAGACACAAACGTTGTTGCTAAAAAGAGGACAAAGTTTTGAGCTCCTCCTCCATGCCTCTTTTCTCTTCTGCTCACAGGCAGATTTTTCCCCCCCATCCTAGAGAGACATTCTGATCACATAGCGGAGTATTGGACTGTCTGGTCTCTTCCTATTTTCAACAAATAGCTAACAGTGAGCCACCAAGCAGTACATGTGGAGAAAGTAAAAGTCTTGCAAGGGCTGAATGCTTAGAAATCCGTGTCGAAGCCTTTCCTGGAAATGAAAACTCTGGTTTTAATGCATTACGTTGTTCTCTGTGGTTTAAAGACGTGTCCCTCTGAATGACTGATAACAAGCACTAAGTCATCCAAGTAAACCATGAAGGAGCCCAATTTATAACTGTTTATCTACAAATAGTCCTAACTTGCGATTACAAGACTTCATTAAACTAATAACACATAGCTAGCGATTAAAACTATAAGAGGTTAGGAAGCAGTCTCTCTGCAGGGCAGCAGGTTGAATGGGGGTAGAAATAACATCTTAAACTACTGAAATAAACCACCTCTTCAGTTGCCATAGTTATTAACAATGAACAAGAATGTGGAGACTTGGGTGTTGCCTGAAATATAAAGTTAATAATATAGGGATGGACCACTTGCTGACAAGGCTCAGTGACAAAGGTTCTTATCCCTGAGAATCTGCAATGCAGTCTTGCACACTGAATGTCACAGGTTTCACAGCATATCGCCATGGGCTCATCATCCCCTAAGTAATGTTATGGAAACATTGGAGGGACGCGCTTGAGGTAGGGGCATGATGCAACAGGGCTGTAACACCGCAGATGAACAGACTGTTAAACTAGGATTGGAGCTCTTCTGTCAGAACTGTTCTGTTTAACAAGAGAAACAGGCTCTGTGCTCATCCGTTTACACTTCAAAAGCCCACATTTCCTCTGTGCTGGCTGTGTGTGTAAACCTGGCTGTGCTGACTGCTGACTGATCATGCCCTCACGTTGCCTTTTGTATGTTGGCTGACATTCAGGGAAAACTAAAATTGTTTTGCCTCCAATTATAGTTGCATGGAGGGAGAAAAACTTTTAAAGTTCACAGCATACTTTAAAGGTCTTTCAAACTCTTTCAAACTTTTTTCCTAAATTTTGTAACGTGTGAGAATATAGATGCCAAAGGGACTGTGGATTATTCTTTGGTGTATTGTTTTACTGTTCCCATTAAGAATGGAAATTAAAAGTCAGGAAACAGTTGCAAAGCAACTGTAAATGGTTAATTGCCTTTACTTATTTCAAGATGAATTATTGCATCATTTTGCACATTGAAAGACAGCCTTTAGAAGATGACTGCAAAAGCAAAACAGATAGTGTTTCCTGATAATTGTTGAGACACATAATTGGTGTTTACTAGGTACTAGGTGCAAATTAATGAATTGATCTTTTTGGCTATAGGTACAGTGCGATCATGGCCCTTTTCGGAGGTGTTTTAAGAATACTGATTACTTTATGAAACACAGTAATATAATATGCATAATTTTGAAAGTCATGCGTTTGAGTGTGTGTGGTTGCAAAACATAGAACTGCCTAGAACAAGTACGGACATTCATCAATCAATCTATATGGTCAGTTGTAGTCTCAGTGACACTGTCACTGACACTGTGTGTATATATAAATATCTGCAGTATGTCAGCCAACGATGACAATATTGCATTCCTGAAAGTCCCAATGCTAAACAAACAGACAAAAAAAATTAGGGGGGAAAATAATTTGGAGGCTAAACATTTGTATCCATTCAGTTTGACACTCACTATTTAGGTCTTGTATAGGTTAAACTAGGTAAGGAAAACTTTTAAGGCAAGATGCATACGGAGTAAATGTGTTTGCAGTATTTGTAGGCTGCTGTGTTTGTCTGCACAAGCTGGCCTTCCCTGCCTACAGTTTCTCGGGTCCGCTTTGCGCTCCCTTGAGTGGTATGCTGTCAGCCCTCTGCATGAAACAATGTGGGCCAGTTCTAGAAACACCGCACTTGTGTGTCAGTTTTTATGCTTCTGTGGTCTCATATGCTCAGTTCCTCAGCAGTACTCTGGTGCTGAGCATGCTGGGAAAAGTGCTTAAAAAGTGCTCCGAAAGTGCTTAACAGATCAATCCGCAAGGAACGGCCTCTTCAGGATTTCATTTCAGGCTTTCAGGTTTACAATCTGTCCTATCTGTCTTATTTTGTAAGACAATAATAACTGGTTCGCAGGTAGCCGTGGAGGTCAAGCCCAAATGTTCTCGTTCACATATTATATGTTCCAACTTCTCCCTACATTTTTTTTGCAGAATTGAGAAATTCAAGCTTTCCACTGTAACATTATGCAATGTTTGATAATAAAACCACAAAACTCCAGATCACTTCCAGATAAAACTTTTATAACTGCCTGCAGGTGTCCCGGTGAATGCTGATGCCCTTGGGCTGACTTTGTTAAACAGCTCAAATGATCGAATCCCTTAGGCTCCATAACAACCAGTAACAAAAAGCATGAAGCCCCAGCAGCTTTTCGAGTTGTTGACTAACTATTAGCCAGGGCCCCGTCAGTACTGTGGGACAACATCAGTACTATAACACTGGGACACTTGGGATCACCCACTCAGCTCAACAGAAGAAACACAAGCAGAAGAAATCAAATGGGGAAAAAATAAGATGTTATCAGAAAATCTGCTAACTAACATTGTTCATGTGCAGGGTCACATGACTATACAAATAGCACACACAATCTCTGCTCCAAGTAACAGAGAAGTTGCAGACCCTTCGTGCAGCAGTCCTGCCTTATTTTAAATATGATTATTAAATAGATTTAAATAGATTATTGAGCTTTTTTTTTTTTTGAGAAGCCACCCCTGAGACGGGGCTGATTGGACATCACTGTCAGGATGTGTCTGTGAAATAATAATAATAATAATGTGTTACTACGTTACAGCAATGGGACAATGTCACGCGCTGGCTGAGCATCTCTTTACTGCGTCTTCAGCAGTGCAATATCAAACCTGCAGTGTTCTTGTGGGTGTTTTCCATGCTCACGTTGAAAAGTGGCCACAGTGGAAATGGATGGGGGAGTTTGACTTTTAGAAAGTGAGTCATGGCTTCTCACCCTCCGCTCTCAGCGTTGTTTCTGTGTTATTTCAGTCTTGCGGGTCAGTAGCCGAGGAAAGCTCTGACCTCTCCCTCCAACACACTTGAACTCGGCGACCTCACTCACGGTCAGCGACGAACCAGCCTTGCTCTCCAAGCACACTCGAGGTCACATGTCTGTTTCACTTTGAAAGGGGTCAGGAGTTCATTTCTTGGAAAAACATCACCTCGACGACGGCATTTTTTCAGCTTTTGAAAGTAAGACTTACTGCAGGTGTTTTTAAGGTCAAGTAGTCACAGACCCTGGATAGCTCTTGGTATTTCTATTGCTGCCATTAAGTTTATCTATGAGTCATCTAAGCTGCCAGACACTTACATTCGTGCCGAACCACGAGGTAGTCTGGATAGTGATCAAGCCAAGGCGATCCTCTCTTTCTCAGCTCCCTTCGTATCTCACAGGCAATGTTCTCTGGTATAACACGAGGAATCACTGAGTCCAGGGAAACTGTATCTATAAAGCTTTAAAAGCGTTGTTATTGTTTTTGGACTTCATCGTAATTATTGCGATGCTTTCAGTAAATATATCAATATACCATGAAAGCAATGTTAAAATGGAATTGACATTAAATTAAAGCAATCTAATGTAAGCAAACAGGCAATTATATGGTAGATGATATAAACCAATTATAATACAATATTTCTTTGGTCACACCTGCACACCGGCATACAGAGGTTCAAATTGAGGCCAGTTCAAAATTGTGTCAGTTTCTCTGAATTTGCAGACCTATTTTTTGGAAACTGCTAAGGTTGTTTTGGAGAGTGTTTGTTTTGATCATACATTACAAGCCAGATTAACTATATATCAAGTAATTCATTCAAATTGAGTATGTTATTGTTTTGTAAACAGCGTTAGGTAAAGACATGGTTGCATTCAGTGTGCCAGCAGACAGGCAGGAAATGGTATGCCGCTGTCACAGAAATTTGAGCCGGCACCGGAAGCTGGTGCCAGTGCTGTTTCTGCCTCCCCAGCATGGCGGAGAGGCTATCCACACTAGAAGCACCCTTTTCCCCTCTAAACGTAAGAAAATTACTCATGCAGTAAAGCTAGTGCTGGGACCCAGAAGCCTGGTTTTGGCTGCTGGTTTTTCAGGCTTTGAGCAGGTGCGAGGCAGGCGCATTGCACACGCAAACAGAGAGAGTTGCTGGGACATGTGCATGTGGAGGTGTGGGGAAACTTCTGTGCGGAGTGTGCACAGTGACACAGTGACATGGTGTGGTGTCTTTACACCTCAGCTGCAGTGAGCTAGCCATGCTGGGAAAGCCCCTGTTTCAGCCTACAGTAAAGGGGAAACAAACTACTGATCTATGGTGAAAACCAAGGTTTCAATGGTCCTCAAGACTTGAATATGTGTGTGCTGACCCTGAATGTATCCTACCAAAACTGTACATAAATTACACTATGTAACACAATTTTTGTTCCTGGGTGGTAAGTGTTATTTCCTAATTGCTTATGCCTCAAAATATAGAAAATGGCTATTATTCCCCACAAACTTTGCTTTTGTGACCAGGACGGTGATATTTTTAAATTGACCTATTTCCAATGAGAAAACGAGCGAATTTGTGTCTTTTTCGTTCAGATAAAGTCTGAAAAAACAACACATTAATCCAAATTAACATGTATTTATACTAAAGTAATACAAAACTGACTACAAAAAATTTAGAAGTGAGTAGTTTTTCGAGATTTACGATTATCTTTCACAAATAAGCTCCACATAATTTCTGGCCTTATGCCCAGGAAATAACACTTACTACTAAATAATAATAATAATAATTTGTTACACAGTGTTAGTTTTGTACCCCAGTGCTGTTTAAGGAACGGTTTAGATAATACCCTACCACCTAGTTTACCTCTCAGCTGGGGGGCTAACGTTATTTAATGTCAGATTACCTCTCGCTGAGAGGTTACTGTTATTTAATGTCGAATTATCTCTCCACTTGAGGCTAACATTATTTAATGTCTTTTTACCTCTCCCCTGTGAGGCTAACGTTATTTAATGTCAGTTTACCTCTCCCCTGTGAGGCTAATGTTATTTAATGTCAGTTTACCTCTCCCTTGTGAGGCTAACATTATTCAATGTCTGTTTACCTCTCCCTTGTGAGGCTAACATTATTTAATGTCTTTTTACCTCTCCCCTGTGAGGCTAACGTTATTTAATGTCAGTTTACCTCTCCC
>JAOVYW010000038.1:3134397-3145211 GCA_025775045.1 Hiodon tergisus | reverse complement strand
CTGTGAGGCTAACGTTATTTAATGTCAGTTTACCTCTCCCTTGTGAGGCTAACATTATTTAATGTCTGTGCACCTCTCCCTTGTGAGACTAACATTATTTAATGTCAGTTTACCTCTCCCCTGTGAATCTAACGTTGTTTAATGTCACTTTACCTTTCCCCTGTGAGGCTAACGTTATTTAAAGTCAGTTTACAGCCACCTTGTGAGGCTAACGTTATTAAACGTCAGTTTACCTCTGCCTTGTGAGGCTAACGTAATATAATATCAGTTTACCTCTCCCCTGTGAGGCTGACATTATTTAACCTTAGGAACTTTGGTCTGTTTTGTAGACTTTTTGATGTCCTTAAACCAAAAGGTAAATGTAATGTTTGTTCACTTGTTAGCATCTCACAGCAACCTTTCACAACACATTCCAGGCAGCCATGGCAATTACTGATGAAGCACAAACGGTTAATGTTTTCAAAGGTCAAGACACTCAATGGTGTAACAGTTGGTGATTACAAAATGCACGTTGTCAGCTTACCAAACATCACACCGGTATTCCTCCATTTACACAAATTTCTTGTTTGTCAGAATTGAATTGTTACACAATAGGAAGTGAATGGTTTATTCAGTTTTCATAGTTTTCAGTAGGTTTACATTGCCACAGGTATTTTTAATCAATACTTTCCATAGTATTCATCTGTTTTTAGGCTTGCAGCAGAAAAGTATAAAATATTAATGTTTTAATGTTTTAAAATATTAACTTAATGTCAATGTATTGTCTTGCCGTATTTCCTGCTACCCAGGTAATTGTAGTAATCACAAAAATATATTAAAGGCATAAATACATATAATAAACCATGTAATAACCTTTTGTTTCTGACTCTTGCTGGAGATGCAAGTGCAACTGTATACTAATAAAGGAAGCTTGTGTGTATTGTTTGGCAGTAAACCATATTCAGTCACAGCCAAATAATGTTTCAGCTTTTCCACAGTGGAACAAGACCTGAGTCAGAGAGGCTTTAATGACAAGAAGAAAAACCTTAGCAGCGGTTTCCATCATCTCAGTGTAGCTACGGAGTACCACTTCCTACTGGTGAATTAAATAAAGGGTTGAAATTCTGCACAGTGACCAAGAGAGTGCACACACCCGCAGTTCTCTTGTCACACCTAGCAGTAAATTGCATTGTGGGATAGTCCGGAATGTAGACGTGCCAGTAAACATCCAGTTTGAAATCAGCTAGGAATCCCATCTTTAATAATCTGCTACGGTGTTTACTCACTGAGCACCTGAAACTATGCGTGACACACGCTGTTCATGTCTGAACACTGTCAGTATTGTCCCACTCAGGCAAGAGGTGTGGCACTCATGAGTGAGTCAAGGTGCTGTGGAACCAGATCAAAAGGGACTTCTGATATGAGTCTGCGCAACCTCTCAGTACAGACCTTCTTCATGGCTGGGATCATCGTGTTTCAAAAAAATGTTTTGTGTTTTTTCATCGTAGAGATGATGGTGTATGCAGTTAAATCCGCCTGAAACAAACTCAGTTGTGTGCTAAATTAGTGGAGATACCGCTGATAATAGTTTTTTTAAATAAAATGTCCACACTTCTTAATCAGTATCTTAGCTAATGCATGTCGTGGCACAATATCTGTTGTAGCGTCACAGCAAGATGTCAAAAATCATTAATGGTTAACCACTTAGCCGTATACACAAATAAGATGATGGCCCACAACAGCCCCCTTTTTAAAGTATTATATCAGTTCAGAGGCCCGTAACAAAATCGGTCTGGGACCAAGATTATGAAAATGCTCATAGTCCTTGTAGTGATGTTGACGATTCAACATGACATTTTAGCATATATAGAATTACCTGTTGGGCTCCATAGCTTTTTGCCATCTAGCTTCTATTTAAATCTGTTCTATTAGCGCGCTATTCCCTCTGTGCCCATGTATATTCTGCGCCAACCTAAATCAAGCACTGAAAGCTATGTTGCTTTGCAGGAGGTCGGGGTGGTTTAATCACATGTCTCCTTTAGTGCCATTAATGCAAGCCCCACACCCCTGTGAGGGTCCAGTGTGGAGTGTGGCAGATTTCTTCCTGGGAGAAAATGCCCTTAATGTAGGCAGTGCATTGGTTCACTCACAGCAGAACAGAATGGCTAGGTAGAAATTTCAGGAAACTCAGTGTCAAACTCAAATTCGTGGAGTGGTTTCCGAAAAACTAGTGGACCTCTCAGCGTGTAATGTTCTCATCAACTGCAGATGTACCGTCAGAAGCAGTCCCTGAAGATTATAGAAGAAACGAGGGTTTGTTGACCTTGAGATGTTGTTTGTAAATTCCTTCCGTTGAAGTTACCTTGATTAAAAAGGAAAATCATACAATGGTTCATTTAAAGTTCGTTTTTTTCCACATGAAACATTTTTTAACCTAAAGAAATTTATTTTAAAAATACATTGCTGGTATTTTAAAAGGAATACATTTTGGGCTGAAACAGAGTTACCTAATTAATTGCATAGTTTTGAGAGTGCATCAAAATAAGTTATTCTACGAATTCTGCAGAATCTCGGGGGTGTGGAGTCTCACATCGCACATTGCATCACCGTGTCAGCTGTGTGTCTCCATTTACTTAGTTACTACTTAGGGGGGCTAATTTCAATAATGTGCTCGTCCTGACTGATGAAGGGAGTAAATTAATAGCAAATGTTGGATCCGGGCTTTACGACAGGGACCACTTCTAAAACACAACTGTGCATGAGATAAAAATAGAACATTGCTTCTTTTATTGAATACATCTGTCCCATTATGTTTGGACCTGACCAGCCCCCTTGGCATTTACATGGCTCCATTGCACCAGGGGTCATGTGTTGGGTGGAGCCTGGACTTGCGTGCTGGCCAGGGGGAGGGTTCGGACACACAGCCATCGACAGAGTTTAAGTTGACGCAACAGGCGTCTTCTTACCAGGGACCCCCTGGTGAATGGCGGGCCAACAAACACGAGGCATATTTTTCTTGCTGTTAAATCTGCAATGCATCTGTAGCATTTACGCAGAGGCTGCGTGTTCTGCAGCACTGTCTTTTTCCTGTTGCTGTTCCACAACAAGTGGGGTGTTTGTTGTAGTTGTGGAATGGGCTTGAACAGAGGCTGGCTGCCCTGGTCCTTGAGAGCTGTAGTGTCTGCGGTTTTTGTTCCACATCGCCTCTTAATTGTTTTATTAAACCGACTGTTTGGATTAGGGATTGGGGATGTCACCTGTTGTTTTCAGGTGTAAATCAGCCGTCTAATGAGAGATAGCTGGAAAACCTGCAAACACTATGACTGTTGAGGAGCAGGGTCGCCAGTCCCTGCACTAGACCATGCGTTAATGAGAATCCATCATATTCTCTTTTTCTTTTTTGGAGGCAAGGACTGCATAACCATGGCGATTGGCCTACCATGCATAAACAGAATAAACACGGAGAGAGATACAGGACAAAGCAGGTGGGACCTTCATGTGTGTACAGGAAACCCAAGACACAATAACTGACCAACGTCTGATTTTAAGAAGTTATGATTTGCACAGGGCAAGTTCAAGTGCAAAATACGTTATTGTAATCACAAGCATTAACTAATTGAATGGTTATGCAAACAGGGAAAAAAATAATCTGCAGAAAAGTGAAAGGCAAATGGCACCTTGACTGCAGGTGTGTTACATGCGAAACTGCTGGTACATCCATTTCATTCAAATGCACAGTTGTTTCTGTTATAGCAAGTGGGCCTGATGTGGATTTGTAACACATGCTGTTTCGTACTTATAGATGTAATTAATGTTCATGGTCGCCCTGTATCTGCCCTGTCGTTACCACATCCTTTCATGCTTGATCGCACTTAGCAGCATTACATGCAAGCCCGACGTTGCCTCCAATAAAACAGCAATCAAACAATATAACATTATATAATATACGTATAACACAACAAATTGGTGCTCCGACTGACACTGTAGCACAACCTAAACGTCTGTGTAAGTATCTGTGTGCGAAGTGACGGCTGCAGTCTGAGTGGAGAGAACTGGCAGTGCTAGTTGCACAGCTGGATGGAGTTGTGGTGGAATGCAGAGGAAAAATAACATGATTTATTTACTGCCGCTGCCAATGTCGGACACCCGCCACGGCTGGGTCCTGCTTCGGCGTTTTAGCCCTGCAAACGTGAGGGTTGTCATTTCTTTTTTAAATAGATTTTCTGTTGTCAATGGGTGTAGGCCCAAAATAAACGTACTCCCGTTATGAGATTTTGGCTAAGTCCATGTCAGCTGAAGATGAACATTAAATGGCATTTGCTTGCTGGCTTTCATTGAAAAATGTCATTCAGTTACTAATATTTTTTACTCTTTATTTGTTGAACAAAGCAAATAATAATGCATTTTTCTTATTGAGTCAAAGAAACTGCATGTAACACATTGATCCTTCAATATTAAAGTGTCAATCAATCAATCAAACAAAACTGATTTGTTACAGAGCATTTTTGACACGAAGCACCGATTTTAAAAAGTGTCCCTGTGAATGAATCGTTGAATCGTAAAGGGTTTTCACCCTGAGAATGAATTGCAAATTGCTGGCAATCCTACACTCAAAGTATGACTCATTTTAGAATGTTTTACGGGACTGAGGTACAATATTGCACGTGCTTTCAAGTATTGGTCTGTGTAGAAGCATGGCGACTTGTGACTAGGGACTACCTATCGCATGTTGCACGCCTTGGTAGTCATCTGAGTAGACACCGTAGATGTAGCGGGGCATTTCGACCTGACTAAGCGATGCGGTTATGTCCCTGCCTTGGTCAGAAGTGGGACCGCTTTTGCAGTACTGGGATGCCATGAGTCAGTACTGATCCTATGTGGGTTGAGTGGCCTGCTTTAAGGCAGTAGTGTGTGGTTGTATCAGGCCACCAATGGCGGGTAGGGATGTGTTCCACCACCACAGGTATGAGATCCCATGAGCACAAAATCAAGATGGGCAAGACATTGACAAGAAAGCGTGGAAACATACTGTGCAGTGCTGGCAATGCGGTGACGGAGGTAGTCTGAGGGGAAATAAATTTAAGACTGTTAGATTCTTAGGTAGAGGAGACCATGGTTCGAGCCAAAAAGCCTCTCTGCAACCCGCTTTCTAAACCAGAAATCAAGGGTTTAAATACAAAAATCAGAGCCAGCTTCAGCAATGAATTCTGAAATTATGTGAATCTATGGAAGCTTTCCCATCCAAGCGTTTCATAGCCATTAAATCAGGAGTACTCTATCCTGGTCCTCACAGGCCACAATGTCATGCTCCTCTTAATTGTTTAATGAGATTACTTGGATTTGAAATTATTTCTGCCAGAGTTTCCAGATGATAATTCAGAGATGGCTAGAAAACAAGCAGAAACTGCAGGCTGCGAGGATTGGGGTTGAGGACCCCTCTGTTAGACAATCATACCACATGCACACCCAAACCAAGGTGTAGAAAATATGTCAAATTCACACTCTGACGAGCTGATAGACATTCCCAGTGTAATCTTTTCAGCATCGCTACTAAATCCAATATGAAATGATACTATTCAACAACTGATATTCGTTCACACAGCTATGTGAAAAAACAAGCTTGTCTTGCAGCTAGTATGTGAATAGAAACATATCATGTTCCAAAGAAATAGAGCATATTAATTCAATTTTGGATTTTCATTGTGTATATCTATATATGGTGTGCCATTTTGTTAACCCTCTTTCCGAGTTGGTGTCTGTATTTATTCCACTCTAAATTACTGTGAAAAAATACCTGGGAACCTTCAATGAAAGCGGTCATGTAGAACAATAATTTTAGCCTTGTTTGTCAGATGGGAGGACATCTGGTATTTCAGCTAGGAACTCCAGGTTGTAGGTTTACCCTTCATTTGCCCTGGTCGCTCATTTTCATCTGTTTACATCACTCTCAAAAAGGTTGCAGTGGTCTCAAAATGTCATGCTTCCTGATGTGGGAATTTGAAAACAAATCGGTGTTAAAGCCTTTTATTAGGGCTATGGAAACCTGGCGCAACACATAGGAAGGGTTATTTTAGTATGTTTTACTTTGTAAGAGTTTTCTCTTGACATTTTTCTAATATGTTACGAAGATCAAATGTGTGAATTACTACATTTAATACATTTTTTAGTTGAGTTTTATTACAGCTACAAAGATATTTACTTATATTACATAACGAGCGAGGCCTTTACGTCTTAAACAAACTTTATGCAAAATTGCAGTGGTCCTACGCAACGCATCGCAGCAGGCATTCGTATTTCTGGAAGAAACAGGAATTATATAATTTAAATGCATTCTTAAATACAATTAACCCATCACAAACCCCTGGTAACAAGCAATGGGAAAGTGGATTTTGGTCTGTTCTCTATTCTCTGAGGAGAGGATTCAGGGCCACCCCTGCATGGAGCTGAATTTTTAAGGCTGTAATTCCGAGCTAGCCCAGAGTTGAATATAAAAATACAGAACGGAAGTGGAAGATGCAGATGGCGACAATAGCAACACTATTAATAATAAAACACAGAATAAAATTACATTTCTGTCTTTTTAACTCACTTGTTTGCCCAGTTCTCTCCAGCTTTTAAAAAACTACCATTCCTCCGCCGTCTTTAATAAAGTCTGTGGTGACAAGAGGATGAAAAAAAAGATCAGGAAGAAAGGTGATTTTGAATATATTTCACATTCAATGAGATGATAATAGGTTACTGTACGGTGTGTGAACCAGGATCATTGCCTCCGGAGTTATACAGAAGTCGTGAATTTCTGTCTGTACAGTTCAACTTTCTCTGAGGGTTTTCCACGGAATCCGTTTACACACATCTGCCGTCCCGCCGTGAGGTGAACGGCCAACTGGTGACTCAGCCCTACGTTTGCTCTGCTCAGTGTCCACATCCCTGGGGCACCTTTGTCCTACCTGGAAGTGAACAAAAAGCAAGTCCTGGTGGTTTTATCCCAAGATAGCCATGGCAGTCTGGGCAAAACCACACAGAATATGCCCTCCATGTGGCAGATCGGTGCTATGGTAAAATGTGGATGTTGCGTGTTTGTTTGCTTTTTGTTATCATGTTATGGATCCCGTGATTTAAATACTTTGTTTCTCATATTAATGTTTTCTGATGGTTCCAGTGTTGTGTGCTGATTGACCTCCTGATCCCCTATCAGAGTGTCTGCCCGTTTGGTGTTGGAAAACTGTACTAAACCAGCATCTGCATTCAAGGCTAGCAGCCTACACTGCTTTGTTTGCCTTATCAGTTCCTCCAGCAGTTAGAAACAGCGGAGTGGCATTGGAGGCACAGATGGCATGCATACATGTGTCCCGCCAAGCGTCGTGATAAGCCTGGACACAGGGCCACTCGTCCTCCAAGCCGAGCGCTCACTGTTTTTGACTATTTAGTTGGATTTCTGACAAAAAAAAGCACCTCCCAATGAGGGATATCAACTTGTTAACGACCCATTGATAATAACTCTGAGTATCCAATCATGAATCCCCGTAACCAGCGAAACACACAAAATACAACGTTGTCTGGTCTTAAATATCGCTCATGCATAACCACTGATCCACTGTACACAGTCCAGTTGACCCCGCCATGCCATCAGGCTTTAATGGGCTTGGGGAGCAGACTTTCCAAGCTCACTTCTGTGGCCCTGGCACTTCACATTTTACGGTGGACACAAAGATTAAAATGTACATGCAGACGGTTGCCATCCTTGTAAGGCCCTAAATGACCTGACTCGTTGTGTGAACAGGATGTAGTGTTGTTTTTTTAAGGATTATTAGGTGTAAACTTGAGTATGGAGTTTTTTCTTTTCATGACTAGATTGAAACCTGAACCCAATTTGTTTTGGATTAGGGTTGGAGCCAATTTATATGATTGTATGGCATTTGACATTATATTTTTATTTTCAGTAAGTGGGAAAGATGTTAAAACTAATTCATGAACATTTATTTTGAATTAACAATCAAAAAATGTCAGTGTATTACTAATTTTAGTAATAAATAATATGTAATCATTTTCTTTTGACCTGATCTCCTTAGATAGGATATCCGGGATATCCTATTAAGGATATAAATACATTTATTTGATCACTAAGATGAACTATTGAAAGGGAAACACTGAAAGCCACCACCGGACCAGCTCCTGGCTACCTCCTCACTCTAATCTCGGCGTACAACCCCACCAGATCCTTGCAATCCTCCACTGCCAGGTGCCTAGTGGACGACATCAACCCCCCCCAGACTGTTGTTTGGATGTTCATGTTTGTATTAATGATGCTTAGATTACTTTTATTTTTTTTAACTTATTTTGATGTTTTGGCATTGATTATGAGTGGTAGATTGTCTGTTATTTAAGCAGATTTATTGGTTTATTGATATGTTATGTCTTTGCAGCATTAGTCTTATACCTGCTCAGTCATTGTCAATAGAGCAAGATGGCTTAGTTTTGTAATGTACTTTTACCCTAAAACTACAACACTTTTGGATAAGAGTGTCCGCTAAATGCCAAAAATGTAAAAATGTAAATGCGAAGCATCGTTATCTTTGTGTGGGATACATTACTGTTAAAATCAGATTTTGTAATTCTGTAGTATTTGATCTATATCTTAAATCTGGGATCCACGGGTAAAATGCTCCCTAATCAAGCGCTATACAAATCCACCTAAATCTTGAATCCAACCATAATTTTGATAAAGAATGTGTGGCCTTTTGAATTGTTAATAGTTGTTGAGCTTCAAGGATAATTTGTCTGCCTCGTATACATTGTTCTATAATATGTTTCAATGTGACCAGCTTAACTATTAACGATGCGCTTGCTGCAGGAAGACTGTAGATCATCCTATGAATGGATTCATTGAATACTCACACAGCTTTCACTGAGGTCAGTATTTAGGCACATTGATACAAGTAGTAAAACATTCTCAATTTGTGCTGTTGGGATCTATGGGTGTTATGATTATGCTGATCTGGTTTTACATTATGAATTCAACAGAATTGAACAAACACCATTTAAATTAACGTTCAATTTTCATTTAATTCGACCTCACAGAGATATTTTTAATTTTTCAGGCCTCAGAGTGTCTCAAAGCGGAGGAGTGGGGTGGGTTTGGGGGGAGTAAAGAGAAACGCTAACCGTGTTTCTTCAGAGTTTTTTGCGTCATCACCCGGCTCCTGTGCGAGTCAGCTGTCCACGTGAAGACCCAGTTTGGAAAGAAGGGATTTGTCCTGGAGCAACGGGGCTGCTGGTCCCAGTACAGCCGTCTCCAGCTGTGATTGTGGTTTCACAGTCAATCGCTCAGTCAAGATCACGGTAACTCAGAGCGCAGCTAGAAGCGACTGGAGGCATTCGGATGGCTGGGCAATGTAGGAGTCTGGGAGAGACGTCTCCGGTCTCCCACGGTCATCCAAACAGTGCGGTGTCTGGAGGTCTGGAGCTTGAAGATGGCACTGTCCTCACCCCTAGAGGGGCACGCTGTCTCTGTCACTTGAGCACTGCTGTGTAGCACTGACACCTGTTTGTTCCCAACCAGAAATCAACCTTTCAGAGACGTTGAGGCAGTAGGCAAGCGCAGGCAAGAGGCTTCCTCTTGTCTCCTGTCCACGAATGCTGGATTGTGAGGCTTTTGAAATTCGTTAAGCTGATTTTTCCATAATCCATAAAAAAAAAAAAAACATCTAAATGAGAAATAAAAAGGAAATCCCATTAAGTCACATAAACTTTAAACCCTGCTCTCCTGGACCCTATAAAGTGGAGCAGCTCTTGCACTGTAGGCCTCCTACCCGAGCATAGCCTCTCCTATACTAATTACACATTTTTTTGGAAACTTTTATTCAACAAGCATTCTTACACTGCAATCCGGCTAAATTTATCTCAATCCTCGGAACTGAGTATTACTCATTTTGAGTAGTAACAAGGGACCCGAATTTACGTCACACCAGCTGTCACTGTTGGGATAGGTTAGTTGAAAATCGAATTGCTCAAAAATGAGAAGAAGTACTTAATTTTCTCAACACTAACTTCTTGTATTATTATTTCTGCTACAGTATAATCCTTATTATTTGACTCATAGGCTCCTTTTTTATCTTTACACAAGCATGCTTTTAAATTAGTTGAATTTATGGTCAGTTAATTTCTCATCCTGTGGTTTTGTCATTCTGAGAACTATCACAGTATTGTCCTGCCAGGGACAATTGCTACTAGTAACACCAGCCAATACATTTTTTTAGTTTTCAGTTAATCTCTGGTCTTCACTAGGATGCTTGAGTAACCACTACAGTGTTTTTCTTGTTTGGTCCTTATTCCCTTCCCACCCTCCGCCACTTACTTGTCTCTTGTTGTGAGGCATTCACCACTGAATGCCCCAAACTACAGCAGCAGCAGTAGCAGAACTTTATTGATCCCCCAGGGGGAGGATTTCACTGTTACAGCAATCACGTAACACCACCCAGACAAGATTAGTTAAAAAGATAATATACAAAATACAGAAATACAATATACACTATTAATCTGTCATATACAGTAGAGGAAATAACCAGTGCTTAACAGTGCTTTAGCACGCCCAGTGAGTGCAAACATGTCTGAGGAATGAAACACAACTTGCATCAGTCAAATACGCTGTTTAAGTAAACCTAAACTGTCCCAAGAGCCTTAGTACCCTCCAGGCTGACTCAGGTCCAGTGCCCAGTCAGTCAGGGGATGCAGGTGACTCAGGTCCAGTGCCCAGTCAGCCAGGGGATGCAGGTGACTCAGGTCCAGTGCCCAGTCAGCCAGGGGATGCAGGTGACTCAGGTCCAGTGCCCAGTCAG
>JAOVYW010000038.1:3072937-3094096 GCA_025775045.1 Hiodon tergisus | reverse complement strand
GAAAACACAGTTTGTTTGTTTTTGTAATGTTTTGTTTCCAAGAGATAAAAGTTGATCGGTACAAAAGATACCACAGATGCTACACTGGGGCACTAATGAAAGTAAAAGAGAAACGCGTATAGCCATTACAGTTTAGAGGCTTAAGGATGATATTGTGGATGCAAGTAAAGTCTTCTGCTTCAAGAAGGTAATTGGATAGAGAGGAAAAAAAGAAAGGGCTGATCTGTTACTCCCTCAACAAGCTCAGACCAGTCCCTTTGTTTTGATCCATCTGGGATTTTTTATAATCTAGTCATTTAAAGCATTTTAAATAACGGGACGTATATGATCCGTCAACCACCAAAATCTATCACTGCTGTCTAAGGTTCACAAGCTTCTTGATCAACAGGATAGTTCATTCTGCTACTACAGTTGTTGGGCTCTGAAGCTCAGATCATTTTCAGACAATAGCCGTGTCTGGTCAGCTTCACCCATAACTGAGCCGTGAGGTAGGCCCCAGTGGTCACTTCTCCCAGAGCGTGGGGAGCGACAAGGGCTTTGGTCAAGAGTGAAAGTGAGTAAACTGGAGCTATGGGATGTAATATATTCCCATTCATGGACAGTGGGAAAGACTTTTTTCTGAATTAGACACCCGTTTTCATTCACGAGAATACCTTGGACTGCTTCTTGGTCGCCAGTTCCCTTTCAATTAAGTGTATAAAAAATGTAAAACCCTAGGGATTCTCTAAATCGAGCTTTCTGAAAAACCTCTATACGTGTTGAAAAAATGGCCTTTTTTTCTCCTCACAAAGAGACCACAAACCAGCTCTTATCCATTTCTGCTCAGATGCCAGCTGATCTCATATTAAACATTTATCACTGGGGGAGCACCAGAACAGTCTTTTCCTTTTATTAATATATCAGCATTCTGCATGTTGTCAGTACTCCTGCCCTTTCAATATTTACCCTGCGCTGAACATTTAAGATACATAATCACTTGAACTCTTGACACCTCCTGGTTTGCACACAGTGGAGCGAGAGCAGGTCTCGTCTGTGTAATGTTTCATTAGCCCAGTCAGCCTTCGAACCTGCTGCCGAGAGAGCAGGGAGCGCTCGGCGGTGAGAACTCTTAATGTTTAAAGCTATTTCTTCTGCATGGCTGAACCCCCTGTGTGTTGCCGCGCGTAGCTTGTGAACGCTAATTTCTCCTCCCTCTCAGGGAATCGTAGGAAAGCCAGGGCCAAATCTGACTCTTAGAGTCAATGGCAGGGGGAGTTGGAAGTGGATAGCCAACAGAGGAGGCAGTTTCAGTGATATTTTTTTGTATTGGTCCGTGAGAAGCACATGCAAGGTTTATGCCTTTTTCAAAGGGGTGGGGTAATTATCCTATTTAGATGCTATCCCTGGCGAGTTGTGGAACTGGGTTAATACTACCTGATCTCCAGGCCCAGATGAATGAACAGGAAAAGTTTAGACTGTCACTGACTGTATGTCTGTGGACAGCTCAATGTTAATAGAGTATGTCATTCCTGGGCAGATAATGTGTAATATCCTGTTATATGTATATATACATACACATACGTTTCTTAAGTTTTCTTAATATATAATATAATTTCCATTTTTAAGTGGAAGTGTGCCACGAAAGCTGTTAATAAATTTACAGTCAAACCAGAGATCCCCATTCAATCAAAGCTTTGCATACATGTCTTCTGGCTACTGCTTCTCATACTTACCCATAAAATATCCTTGATTTCAGAACATTTTAAACTATAAATATGGTTTTGTTGTTATATTGGCATCCTCTGAGGCCATAGGATACATTTTGTTCTCCTGTGCCCCCGGAGCCGTTAGAACAGCCACCATGATTAGATACCTTAAATTGGGTCTCTGGCCTGTGACACACAACGCTTCACGCAAGCCAATGGGGGGGTGGGGGGCGGAGCTCCAGCACTTCTCCAGCCAGAGGGGAGCTAAGAAATGAACTCCAGGCATGATAACAAGCACCTGTGCACTGCAAGCTCAGCGGCGTCTTTACAATTGTTCTGATTAAGTCTTTGTCAAGAAGAAAAAAGAGGGGGGGAGAGTAAACCCTGAAAGTTTGCGCGAAAGCGCTGCGTTTGCGTGACCGGTTATTGCTATCGATGCATCTCCAGAGGTTTTATAAGTGGCAGCGCGTTCAGGACCTTGCTGCCAGGCTGTATTTGAATGCCTCAGTTGTGCAGGAAGACACCTCTTAGCTTCAGCTAATTTCCCGTAGAGACAAGGTTTCATTTATTGCTCTAAGCTTCTGTGGGCCACCTCTGTGGAAAAACAGACAGCTGTCTCTAGTGAAATAGAATTTAATTTATTATTTGAAAGAAAGAGGGGCACGGAAGTTAATTTACTGACCAGTTTTCCCAGAGAAAATAGCCAGGCTCTGTATAATCATTATTTAAGTTGCTGTAATTACATTTTGCTCGTGTTTAAAGTACTCTACATTCTTTGGTTTCACGGTGAAGAAAACCATGAGTTAAAATATATATACTGAGGGCAAGACAAATATCTTCCACTCTCAACTGCTGTGGTCAAGTGCTATCTTACCTCACGTTCAGTTTGGACCGGTCGTACACTGCTGGAGAGAGGTCACTTGTGTCCGATCTTTTCTGGAAAGAAACCGTAAGCATAGAGTAAAAGTGGACATGACCTCAGACATCAACCTGTTCTTAAACCCTCATAAAATGATTAAGAACCGTGGTGTCACTGGCCTGAGAATGATCTCCATAGGCCTTCATGCAGCTGTTACAGTATTGCTGGTTCTCTCCAGTCACACAATGTCTTCCATATTGCGGGCCTTTCCTTGAGAGCTCACCTGACTTTCAGGTTTGCTCTCCCTATGTTTTCTGTCTGCAGTCGGGTGTTTCTTTGCTCGGAGATTAATGTATGGGCTTCGCTTTCCATGGCCTTGGCAGCCAAGCGACTCTCGTCGTGAGAAAATCGATGCTTGAACTCTTGCTCTTTGATCAAGTAATCAAAGGAAATGTTAACACGGGCACACCGTTCAAATAAATGGTGTCTCACACAGCAATCACTTTGATTAGTTGGACATGGCCGCAGAACTAAGACAAACAGTATCTGAAAGATTGTATAGAAATGTGCTAACATTCATAATGGTCTCCCGAAACGCTTTATCCCCGCCCCTTCCTTTAATGTCACCCCTATCTCGTGCTCGTTGAATTTTGCACATATTAATTCTTCCTCCTGCATAATTCTGTTTCCATCAAGATAATCACCTCGATAAGCAGTTGTTGCACGGCAGGAAATAGTTAACGTTAGACGTTGGATGACGCCAGTCTCGCTGCTAGCACAAGATGAATTTGCCTCATTGTTTGACCATGAACAAACGGCAGCTTATCTGGTCAACCGTTTGATAAAACACAGATGCCCCTTTCTGCGTTTCAGCCAAAAATAAATGGCAAAACGTGCTGTACCGTCATGCGTAATGCCTCACAATGAACGTGATTGATAATGCAAGAAATGGTTTTTGCATTACATAAACCGTTGAATGGGGGGTTCAGAGTAAGGGTTTTTATGCAATTTCAATATACCTGCGCACACGGAGACAATTGAACGATCTCAAAGATAAACATCTAAAAGGTAATTTTAGTTATTATTGGGATTCATTTTCAGCATTTCACTTTGGTCCTTCATATGGCAGAAAAGAAAGTGTTCTTTAGAAGTTCAGTATTAGACTGCTTAAAATAGGATTGTTTTTTTATTTCTCTAAAAAAATAATCAAATCAAGTTGGGTTTTACTTCTTGGAATGCTGTGTTTGTCACAGTTAGAATTTAATGTCAGGTCCAGCTGCATCACAAGCTTTTCTGGCTGTTTACTTGTCAGGTGAGGTGCTGAATGTACTCTTATCTCTTGCTTTTGGGACACAAGCCCTCAGATATTTCAGGGTAAGAATATACCCTCTTTTGACAAACTGTCAGAATCATTACGAGGGCTCCCTGGACAGTGGTTCGGGGCTCCATGGGGTAGTTAGGAGTTTGGTAGGGAGAACAATACGAGGTGTCGGCAGCCCATGCGGTGCCGTAGGCCACATGGAAGTTCACCCTGCACAAGGAAGCCAGCAAGAACTGTATCTCTTTGGCCTTATAATGTGGTTGTCCCATGGAGCTGTCTGATCCACTCCGCAGCTCAGCCCCAGATTGACAGCCCGATGGTGATTTTAATCACTTTGCACCATTTCTCCACTGACTGCTGGCATCGCATGCGACTGTGCTGGCACTGTGTTGCGCAACCTGTCGCCTTCTGCTGTGGCGAGCATCCGGAAGCAAAGCCCAGCAAAGTGCACAGCTACGCTGGTTAGCATGGCCTCATGTGACCATGATCTTGATTTGCTATTGGTTTTTAAAGTGTGAGAGCTGCAACCTCCGAACGAGAAGCTGATGACCAGCCAACCAACACTTACAGTTATTCTATTTTTATCACTATGTAATAAATACGTTTGTAATGGACAACTGACAATGAAGATATACAGAAAAATTATGAAGTATGCGGTTGTCTGTAATCGTACCATCATATTATTGTTGTATAGGGGCATTTCATATTACCCTTGTTGTTGTTGGGCTTGTAACAAGCCATTAACCAGCCTCTAGGAAATTATAAAACTACCAGCTTTGAACAGTTCTCTCTCTTAATATGACATCAACATTATAAAGATTTTATTAGCACAAAAATGCCTGCTTTTAATTACGTATGTCTATCTACACAGCAAGGTAAGTTACTTATCAGAAACTATTTTCCTGAGGGGTCCACAAAACTGCAATCAAAAGTAGCGTCGGTTGGCTTATTACAAAGGAATCAACACTACTCCGAAGGGAATTCTAATGTGCAGCTTGGATTCTTGCAACTAGGAATAAGCCTTTTTTGACTTAAACAACTGCATGCTTGCTGTTCTGGAAGTAAACAGTAATGAAAAAAAGAAAGGTTGTTTTATTATCTTTGTAGCTATTAACTATATAAACCTTTACCATTTGTCTTAATATTGTACTGGTATTATTCAGAAGAATACAATTTTAGCCCTCCAGCTCCATCTGCTTTTCTTAATTTGGACCTCATGAAAGAGTCCTGCTCTATAGCTTCCATGAGAACAGCAGACTACTTGATTTAATTAGTCATTAACCGCAAGGATGAAAAATTTATGAAATTTTATGATTATGTTTTTGAAGGACATTTTGAACTGCTACATAAAAAAAATTTTTTTTTACTGTTGCTTTCTTTGGTTTGGTTTGGTTGAGAAAGTCACATCTGTTTATTTGGCAGATAATGATTCCTAAATAATGTAAAGGAATTTGGCTCTTATGTCTCTCCCAAGGACAGCATGGTAAAAAAAATTGGCCTATTTATTTAACTCAGAAATTAAATTTTTATCACCTGTGATACTGCACATCCCCCCTCCCAGGACAATAAAGCCCATCTTCCCATTGTAGGTGATAGTCCAGTTATTTATATTGAAAGCGGTTCCCTGAATCTTATTAAGATCTAAATGCTTCTGACATACCTCACTGGCTTGAGTTCCGAGACATCACTCGTGGTTTCAAAATGCCGGGGAAATGGGAGCTTTGTGTAAACACTGATCTTGTCCAGACGTGGTGGTAATCCCACTGTTCTCGCCCTGTTACTACCAGGGAGGGAAGCTCAGTTTGCCACCGTTACCAAGTAGGCTGCGAGAGCCTGCTGTACCTTTCCAGATGCGGTGTTACAGAGCTAGTATTACGTTACACGTTTTCGTCTCCGTAATCGGAGAGGAGAGGTGTTCAAAGGAATCTCGGTAATGGATACGTCCCTTCTTGTTCTTCTGCAGCACCCATGAGGCATTAGGCGGGCATGTTCCATCCAAGATAGTGGGGGTGTTTAAACTTAGGCAGCATCTTATGCATTAAATTACTAACTAAGCCCCATTCAGCAGAATGTGAAAGATAATTTTGCATGGGTGTAAAAAACAAAAAACAAACAAAAAGAGTGCCTTAAAGACTAAAACATGACAACAAAAATCAAGGGCATCAGAATGCCAGTGCAGAATTATACTGTACCTTAAGTGAGTGAGTGGGTGGGATATGGGATTTCTTTCGGAAATATCATATATACAAAACTAAGCAATAATCTGTTTATTTTTACTCTGAATGGCTGAAATAAAACGGTGGAGCTGAGTCTCCTGACAACCGGAGGCTATCTTTTCAACAGACATGCTCCTAGTGCACCCGCGCATTGAAATGATACAGCAGCATTTTATCAGAAAGTTGCTACTTTCTGGTAAGAAATGACTAGGCTGATGTTTCACAACAGGCATGTCCAGAGCTAGTATGTAGTTTTTTTTCACCTGGTAAAGCTGAAGTAATGTTTGGGTAATGTCCATGCAGCAGTGTGTTTAAGCTGCATGGACAACCTATAAGATTTTAATTAGTTTATTCAAAAGTTTTACCTAATTTACTAAAATCAGTGTTGTTTCATCAACTGTGCATGTCATAAGAATCTACTCTCTGTTAGAAGTTTAACAGAAATGATTTTCTGTTTGTCCTTACTCAGTTACCTCATGTTGGTGTCTCTTGACCAGCTGCTCTTGTAATGCCTTATGGACGCGCTTCAGTATTTTTAATGAATCACTCTTGACTCAAAAGTCTTTTGGAATTCATACAAGTACAATGGAAACGCTGATTACAACTTTAATTTTACTACTGTGGTGTCTTATCAGTGAACGTGGCCCTTCTGCCACTCTGTTAATGTCCAGAGCTTGCTCCCTGAGCTGGTCAGCCAGTTGTAGGTTAAACGCAGTTTTGTAAATGTTTTCATCAATAGCCTCCTGTTTTGACATGAATCTAGTGGAATTTCATTATGACAACGGGGATGTCCTGTTGCTAATGGCTTGGTCTCACTACTTCTTTGGCAACAGGATCATTTCCAACATCTGACTGAATTTCCTCTAAAACTCTAAAAAGATTGCATTGGTATTGGACACTCAGACCTCAGGGAAAAGTAGTAGTAGTAGTAGTATACCAAGCGTTTATATTATATTTGGAATGGTGAAGACCTGAGCTGAGCTGAATTTTTGTGCTGATATTTGGTTAGTCGGTTCAGTATTTGCTTATAAAACAAAGGAGGGAAGTGTATACTTACTCATTTATTGTCCTTTGTGTCTAACCAGGACCTGTCATAATTCATAAATTAAATTACATCCAAATACTAATTTGGCCTGTAAAAAAAAAAATCCAATGCTTCGATCTGCCACCAAAGTAAAACAGAATGATTACAGAGAGTTTGGCATAGAACATTTTTTATAGTAGATTTAAATTTAAATTTGATGCTTATCTGAAGTCATTAAATATGCATTTGATATAGCTGTATGTTTAGCTGTATTCACTATTTGTTTCTAAGTCACAGATTAATTATAAAGGTTAAGGTGTCCTTATAATATTGTTTCTAAATATGGCACTTGATTAATTGTTGTTCTGGGACCTCAGAAATGTTCATGAAGACCTACTTTAAGTAATGCATTATCTTAATTGACTAGAGATTCTTCTTTATATCGCATAGATTTTCATTAACCATTTACCGTCTATGCATCCTACTTCAAAACCTCTCTTGACTTTGACATTTGCAGCTGTGACAGTCTGTTATTTGATCCTCGAGATGTCAAGTCCCTTAGATTTGTTATGGAAGAAAATGTGTAGGAGTTTCCATATGACACTGTTGATCGTGTGACGTAGTCAGTTTGTCAGGCTTCATTTACATTTATATTCTCATGCTTTCAAGCCACGAAGTGGACCATTAATGCAACATGCATTTTGTGCAAACAAGAAAGGGCTCAATTACAGCATCACCAGTTGTAAATAGCATATTAGCAAATGACATGTATGGCCACTGGCTGCTATGACCGGTTAAATGTTTCATGGTACAGCTTATGTACAGGTAGTATACATGCAGTTCGCCAGAGGCACAGCGAATATGCAAATAATTTCTGTTCAGGGGGCCAGTGAGGTGTCAGAGGAGTTTTTCAACCTACATAAGAATCACAAATGCTGCTGAGATGTCTGAAGAGGAAGAAGAGAGAGACTGCCCTCCTGAAGTGGAGGGCTTGAGTGATTGAGAGCAGGGCCCAGACTGTTTAAGGTCAGGAGGCTGGTTCTCTTAGAGAACAGTGGAGGGTTTGCAGTTGTTTCCAGTGCTGTTTCTCTATGTTTCATTTTCAACACCCTACAGAAAGCCCACATTACAGAATTAAAAGCCAACCCGACACAAATAACTTCTGCACGCAGCAGTATGAATTTGCTGCTGTTGATGAATCGCAGTGAACCATCAGATTCATTATGTCAGTGTTGTGCATTTCTCACGTCTAGGAAACAAAAGGGACTTTGACGCAGCTGGAGCTTTCCACAAATGCTTTCCACCTTAAGGTATCGGAGCCTCTGCGCTCTCATTGAGGACACATGCTCTTTTTGGCAGGAGGGTGTCAGCTATTGCATTGTAAGTTCACAGAAGGTTACTCCTGTCTGCCTGGCGCTGCAGATTCTAGGGAAAATTAGTATTGCTGTTTGTTTGCTGAGTTTACATCTGTACATCTTGGTGACTTGTCATTTTAAAGCAATGATGCAATGAAACCAAAAGGGAGATTGCAAGAGAAATTAGTCAGGAGCCGTTTGATTCAATCAGTATTATATTTTTTAATGCATAAAGCAACAGTACCTTGAATACCAAATGATGTGATTTAATTGGCCCTTAAATCATAAAAAGAAATCTCTTGTTTTAACTTGACTGTTGGAAAGACAACAGTTTTATCTTTAAAGCACTTCGTATTTTTGAACCATACTAAATTTCCTCCTCCTTCGCAAGCTTCTGTAGGCTTCTGTAAGCTTCTGTAGGCTTACAAAGAGTGGAAAATATACATTTGGGGATTCAAGTTGAAAATCAAAGGTTATAGCTGGAAAAGCAGCACAGTTTAAACTATAATGAAGAGAATATCATAGAAATGGAGTCATGTAGAACACTAAAGTATGCTGTATTTTGGGCTCTTTTAAATAATACATCAAAAGTCTCTAAACCAATAAAAACTTCCCTTTTGCCAGTATGAACAGCAAGTTGTTCCGAATCAGATCCAATAATTTTATGAAGGGCTCCCATGTTACATGAAATGGGTGACATGCAGGTAGTAAAATTATACTGATCATTTCTAGTTTTATTGATTTTGTCATTTTAAATCATATTACCTTGACATAATAAAAATTTCCAGTGGCGGTGAAATAAGTGCCCCCCGTTACTTAATTTACTACAGTTGAAGAGTGAATTGAAAGCTCTTTTAGTCTCCTGTGAAACGGGCTTGTTAATTAAAATTCAGTACCCTTATGTGTCCCGCTGTCAATCATCTGGGTTGTCTGGTTTAGCAGTTTGATCTAGTTTGATTTGTTGGGTGACGTTAGGAGTCCTTTAGGTGGCAGATCTCTCTGGGAACTCCTGGTATACGCGCTCGCTCTCTCTCTCTCTCTGTCTCTAGCAGGCGCGGTAATTCCGGGCACCTGCTGCTATCCATACAAGGGAAGCAGGCACTTGTTATCCCTGGGAGTGTCTTGGACTTTGCTAGCAGTTTAAACCAATGATTCAGCATGGTAGTTCAGGTGTTGGGTAGTCACACAGATAGCTTCAGGGGAGAGGCTGCAGTAGGAGGCAAAACAGTGGATTGGATGACATCGGCGAAAAGAACTGGAATACATCCATTTCCCTGGAAGAGGCAGTCTTATGCCAGGGAATTTGTTTTTGCTTTTCTAAGCAATGTCTGACGCACACGTCTCTTTCACTGGCACATTCCAGCAGCTTGTCACTTAATACACAGAGTCGGCAAATTTTATGGTTTTATGAGCCGAGTCATATCCTGCTATGTTTTCAGATGTGCATGAAACACATGTATTTAATGAGCAACTGTAAAGGACATATATAAACATCTAAAACAGTGCTTGATTAAAATTTAGCATTTTCAGAGAGAAGTTTTTTAAAGAACTTTTTCTTTGTTTCAGGATTAACCTTGATACATTTAATGAAATACTAGGCACTGATATTTAACTGGGGCCTGATTTGATGTTTTTTGGCCCCGAGAGCTGACTGATTGACTCCGTCTTCCTTCTCTGCAGTCTGCACCCGAACTCATGTGGAGCCCACAGGACAGCGACGGCGATCACTTCGGGCAGGTGGCCGCCAGGATGGAGACCACCGCGGCGTTCGGCGCCCCCAGCATCTCCGTGTCCCAGCAGCAAGCACCCAAGAAGTTTGCGCCAGTAGTTGCTCCCAAGCCGAAGTTCAACCCCTACAAGCAGTTTGGGGAGGCGGGGCACGCCGAGGCGGGAGGTCAGTTTGATCAAGAAACTCTCTTTTGGTATCTAGCCAGTTTAGACGAATATCTCTGCGCAGACAGTGAGGACACCTAGCACATATCGGACTGACACTTATGAAGTGTCAGGTGATGTTTAAAAGTAGCTTGCGTTTATTATTTTTTTGTAATTGAGACGCTAACGCATCTCCCAGAGGTTATATATATATATGTGTGTGTGTGTGTGTGTGTGTGTGTGTGTGTGTGTGTGTGTGTGTGCGCGTGCATGTGTGTGCGTGTGTGCGTGTGTGTGTATATACACACACACACATGCCAAATGTATGTAATGGCACTCATTTTAAGTACAGTGAATAAGTTTGCCCATGTTTAACACACGTTTTGTACAGGAAAGGGTGGTTATTCACTGAAATGTTCTTTTTAGTTGTTATGTGTTATACTCTATCTTAATAATGAACAAATTCTAGGTCTGACTTTTTAAAAGAGCAAATTTGTGTCTGCAGTTGATTTTACAGAGACGGTTCAAACAACAATTGGCCAGTTATATTTTGGAAAGAGAGAAAATGGGCACGATCCTGTACATACGTATGTGTTTTTTCCCTGTATGGCACCATTGTCCATAAGGAGTAAATCCTCCCTGGCAATGTGGCGCTGGCTCGGATCCGTGGAGCAGGGTTCACACTTTGGTCACAGTCATCTGAGGCTCCCGAGGCCATATTCTTGGCTGGGGCTACATGCCGTCCCCGGCTCTCACTCCAATGGACCTTTTCAGATACTGTGAAGATGAGCTCTCCACATGGCCAGGCTCCAGTGTGGTAATCATACCCTGAAAACCGAGGGCTAACTGGAAGAGGAACCTTATGTTTTAGGACTGAGCGTTCACTTGTGTCATACCCCAAAAGAGGGAAAATATCTTTTGTGTCATGGAAAATATGTCCACTTGATAGAATTCCAAGCACACAAAATATTGGACACGTTTCATTGTGTGCTGACCTCACAACTAACAAAAGCTCATATCTCATGTCAAGTGAGCAATAGGTGCCGAATGAATATGCTTGAGCACTTTAAGCTGAAAATATAAATAAAACAAAACAGAAAATACATCTGATCGAGAGGCAGTGTTTGCTCTTATCAGCAGATTAAATCAGTCACCATCCTTTTTGTGCATATGATGCTTTGAACGTCTGTTGCTTACGTTTGAGCATTTGAAACAGAAGGTGAATCAAAGTGACTCCTACCTCCCCATGCTAAATATATGTCTCTTTAATACCCGTATTTCTAAATTATATCAAAACAACCAACTGTGATGGATATCATGGAGTTGTTTGTGTATCGTAACTTTGGTATAACTTTAGAGACAAGGCCCACGTATTCCGGAAATCAATAACTACGATATTCTTCACTTAACATCAGTGAATTTTATTCCCATTCAATGTTCCTGGGCTAATTCTTGTTCAATGCTTTTGTACAACTCATTTCAACTAAAGTTATTTTTATCTGTAATTCACCGTTCTAAAGAGTATAATCAAAAAATGATAGCAGTAATATACATTTTCCATTTTTGTTTAATTTGCTGACTGCTTCCTTATTAGATATTGGTCTCTTCAGCTACAATGTGGTCTCCAAGCCTAACAGGCCACTGATTAGAAAAATTGACTTGAACTTTATCTTGCAGACTGAAAATTGTATTTATTAAATGGCTCTATTTGCTGTATTTCATCAACTTAAAAGATAAGTTGAATGGTTTTTTTTTTTTTTTTTTTTTGGCGAAAATGTCCTTGATTGTTAGAGAGGAAAAAAGATGGGTCTTTGTTCATGATGTAAATTAGTAAAAAAGTGTGGGTTGAACGTAGCATAAAGAGAAATAAATTACTTATCACACCAAGTCAAGGCCTATACTTTTTAGATTTTATATGAAAAAGAAATAGCTTTCTAAAACTTGAGTACTGTTGGGTGAATGTTATCTAAAACCCAACAGATTCTATAATGAACATCTTAGAGAAAATGTTCTTTATCATTCATGGTCTCGTTTAAATGCATGTTGAAACTGAACTGTGTCTCAGCGGAGCAGGCGAGGATAACGGATGGAGAAAAATGGCGATGGACATGTAGGAGGAAAGTGCCTGGAAGGAACGTATTGATCTCTTTTGAGCAATGTTTATAAATTGTGTTCCGTCGCTTGCTCGTTTTCTTTCAAACAATGTTTACGTTGCTTTTGGGGCTGCAGCTATGCCAAAATAATAAAAATGATTTGTGGACTGAGGCAGTACTGCGCTCGCAGTTCCCTTCTGTTATACTCAGCCTACACAAATGTTTTTTGAGCTGTTAGCTCAGAGTGTGGTACCTGCGTAGAAAGACAGGAGCCGGATAAATAGAACCGTCATAAAAAAAGTTGATTATTGTTGTGTTGCTTTCAAAGCTGTTTTGAATGGGGGCCAGTGCGTCTGTTTTAGAGCACCAAACAGGATACCTCTGTTGTCAGGCAACAGGGGAGTATGTTTTACAGTGAGTGGGGAAAGGAACAGAGCTATTTGCCATTCTTATAAACAGATACAGGTCAGGTTTTGTAAGACAGGCGATTCTGCATTTCCTTCAAGAGTTGTATAGCTTTGCTTTTAACTATAAAGTGTTTATATAGACATTACTGGTGAGGTCCTTTGAAGACTTTGTGGTTTTCTGCTTGTATAAAAATACCTTTAAATTGGTGTAGTATATTTGTGAGCCCAGCAGAATTACTGTTTTGCTTTTCTTTGTTTTTGGGAATGGCATCACTACAAAGTTATGGGGAAACACGACCTGAGGAAGGAAATTTCTGAATTATATTGTTTTTACTTTGTCATGTCAGATGCAAGATTTATCTTAAGGAATCGGATTCAAATTATGATCAAAGTTTGCTATTAACAGCGCAGTTAGTTATTTTCCCATAACGTTGTAGCAGGTATCAACGATACCTTTAGGATTTTGAAAGCCTCCTAATACATCTCTGTCTTATTGGAAATAGTTTTTGCTTTATTTCATTTAGGGGGTAGGATCATCATTTTATTATAAAATTTGACATAAAGATTCATTTTTAACTGTGAACTTAATAGTCCTTTGGGAGTTGTGTTTCTTAACAAATTAACTTCAAGTTTTCTTGTCTCTTCAGGCCCCTGTTCAGGTGCTGTTGAACTTAAGTCTGTGATAGCATTTGTTCTCCTTCCTTGTGCTGCAATGCATGGCATCCTCTGCTGTATAGTATTCGAACCATTCATGATACAAGTTTCCACAGTTTGTGGGTAAATTCCTAGAGATCGTAAGCCTGGAAAACCAAAACTATGGTCAGAATGTTTGTGGAAGCATTCCTGTGGGCACATCTCATATTAATTGGACATTGCAGTGTTAAACAAAATGTAGTAAACAAATGCAGCCTGGCTCCTGGACCCTGTAAAGATGGTGTGAGTTTGTTTGTTTTCGGTATCTTGCCAGTTTACACAGTCCTGGGAGACCGTGCTTTTAAGGCTTTTGTATTTTGAGAGGGGTTGCTGGAATTCCCAGGAAATCGCTGCCTTCCCTGTTCCAGCTCCTCCTTCCCTCAAGGCCAACGTTTATTAATCAGAGCGTGGAACAGATCTTTCCAAGGAACTACCCCATGTACCCCTGTCTTCATGAAATGTACGCGGCTTTTTCTGGACGCTGAGCAGAAACGCAAACGCAGTGAATATCTGCCAGTGCGGACACAACCGGGCACCGGGTTGATATGACCTGTTGTATCGGTTTCTCTCCCACCTGCTCCGCCCCATCATCATTCAGCAGTGGTGTTTATTAGGCAGTAGTAGGAAGCTCATGGGAGTCTAGGGCCTTTGGCTGGACTGCCGTGGGCAGGAAGACATGTCTGCCCTTTTCTGCTTCCAGCAGCAAAGGAGCTTGGGCCGACTCCTGGACACACGCTCCCAAGCTCACTTGACACCCTGATTAAATGAACCACGAGACACCTGGCTGACCCGCTGCTCGGCCTCTCTCCTCAGGAAGACCACTATTTTAAGGATGTACACATCATTATCATTATGACAGTGAAGTAAACATTGCAAAATGTTGTTTTAAATCATTTGGATAAATAGCAGTTATCCGTCCTTTTACAGGTTTTGTGTGTTTAGTCGATCATCTATTTTGTAGTCATGTGGTCCAAGATGGTTGGCTCTTCCTATTATAAATGTTCAAAACATGGATGCAAATTGTGTTTGTTAGGGTACAGTCTTTTGACTTCAGACAATATTCCATGTTCTGTTGAATACTGCAGTTGTGCCAAACTGGCATCACGTAGAAAAAAAAGGGGGAGAAGAGAAAAAAAAAATTCAATTTGCACACAGTTTCTCATAAATAAGGAACAAAAATGGATTTCACTCATATAATTTACTAAGCTCTGTTGTAACAAAATGCTACTCTAAACCGTTGGAAAATACCCAGCATGCTGTTGTTGCTGTTGGGCAACACTGCTTGTTTTTAAATGTGTGATATTGAAGAGAGGCTGTCATGTGGCATCATTGCTTGCATAGATAGTCATTGTAATTTTCAGCAGTACTTGAGGGATGGACACTAAAAGCTTTGTGGGAACTGTAAGTTTGTTTAAATCACACCAGCAGAGTATTTTCTATAGTCCAAACAGAGTGAAAGGTTTCCTCTACGGTGATGAGGAATCCTTGGATGGTGTACTTTTTTTGTTTGTTCTGTGTGACCATAATCTTTAAGTGTGGCAGTCACTTCTCTGTTTTTTCTCTTCATTTTGGTATGTTGTTTCAGGACAACTGAGCAGAAAGTAGAACAGAAAGTAGTTTACTAGTAACCTGTTTTCTAAGTTTCTTGCAGTCTTCCTGTATGTTGTTTTCATATCCACTTTTTGCCTGCCCTCTTAGGCCTCTCGAAGCTCTGAGCTTCTGTGCGTGCCTGGACAAATGTGTAATGTTCATCAGAACTGGTTAGGTTTTTTTATATGAGTGAAAATGCTTTACTTTATCATGCCCTGAATCACACTTGACAGATACACAATTCAGAAACCACTCTCATTTTGGTATGTTCAGACTTTTCTTCTGCATTGCTCTGGATGGACTCATTTGAAAATGACCGCCCTGAGTTTTACCCGTTGTTTTGGTGGTTAGTGAAGGGAGACATGTATATTTATAGTATTAGGGAATGTTGGCTCCACATACATGTTGGCCCCTACAACGTTCTACTGATGTCTTTCAGGTTGAGCCATGAGGAACAGGAGACTTTGCATCTGCCCACAGTCACTGTACCAAAAAGACCTGAAAAATAACATCTGCACAAGGTCTCAACTGAGGCTGAACGTGTCAAGTTTAAAAAAAAGAAGAAGTATTTTTCTGTAATTACTAATATATATATATATATATATATATATATATAGTGTGTGTATGTGTAGTCTTTAGCATTTTGTGTAACAGATGGCTACAAGACACCACAAATACCACTCTCTAAAGTGCCAGGGCTCCCATGGGAGCTGTATAGTTGAATAACAGCGGAAACTGTTATGAAACAAGGTGCAAATGCAAAGATTTTTTTTTTTCAGTTTGAAAACGTGCAGAGTTTGAAAACTCATGGCCCAGGGGGCATGCGGTTTGATTCACAGGACCCTTTTCTCATAACGCAGAAAACATTTTCCGCCCAGATGCACTCAAGCTTGGACAGTCAAAACTGTAGGTCACGCTAACCTGTGTGTTGGCAGATACACAGGCTTTTCACTAGTAAATGAAAATTTGCATCCTAGCATTCTTGGTAAATGGAGAAATAAGCTGATATGTACCTCACCGAAGCATCTCAAAGGTGTTAATACAAGATTTAAAATAAGAATGCAAATGTGAGTTTTCTTTGCTTTGCACAAACCGCGTACCTGAACCTTCACGATTGAGAAGGCCGGAACTGTGACATGCAGCATGATGTAGGTGACGGTATTGTGTCAGCAGCACATTGTTATTTTTTATACAAATTTGGAATGCCCAAATGTTGTTGTCCAAACCCCCCTCAGTTTGAAAACGCAGATTGTGTTACGACTCCCACTTCCCATTGAGGAAGTATGACTAGTCGCCTTGGAGCAACCTGCATTTGTTCTGTGCTGCAGGCTACACGGCTCGCATGAGAGGTTCAGCGCCAGTGCTGCCGGCCTGCAGCACCCGGGAAGCCGGCGTCGAGCCGAGAGAAGCCCTGATGATTTAACCCACCCTGATCCAGGCGGCGCTAAGCCAATCGCGCGCCACCGCTAAGCCAATCGCGCGCCACCGCTGTGCTCTCCCAGTCACAATTGGCTAATGACAGGAGCTGGGTCGGGAAAAACTCCAGCTCAAAGTGTTCAGTTTGAGTTCGGGTGAGCGCCTTTACTGACTGAGCCACTTGGGAGGCAGCCGTATTTGTCAGTGTGTCTGGTTGGCATAAATATAGTCTTGCTAACCATGCCATGAACTTTTGAACAAGGTAATGAGATTTAGAACATTCTCTACTTAATCATTAACACCTGCTGATGAACAAGGGTGCTTTTTGAACAACCGACACTGTCTAGTAAAATCTGTTGTGTCTTAGTGAGCACTTCTCTTTTTTCAGCAAGATTAGTTGTGGCATAACACTTAAACACACATTTGTTGTACTTTTGTTTGAACATAATCAAGAATTAATCAGGGACAAATAACATGTGTGCTCAAGGAGGCTGAACTGCTGTAACTGTGTGCGTTCGTTCCATACTAGAGAAAGCATGTTAACAAGCTTGCCAGTGAAGCTCTCTCTGATTCCTCATGCATATTCACACCAGTGACTGTCTCAGTGGACTCGGATTCGGTAGGTTTTTCCAGGATGAGCAGGCATTTGGAGAAGCGGCCACATTCAGAAAGACTGAAAATAAGTGTTTTTTATTTATTATTCCTGTGTACAGTCATTTTGGTGCATATAGTTATTGCAGATCCATGCAAAATGTAATTAATCCTTAAACATACCAGCCTTCTATTGTCATAATAAGACAGCCTCTACACTTATTTAGAATGCATGTAAATGATTAGTATAGATTCTGAAATCTGATTAATAACGAGTTTTTGCTCCTATCTGTAGTGGATTTTTGGGTGAAGTCATTAGCATTATTGTTAACGTTCCCATATAACAATGGGGAAACAAAACTTTGTGGCGATGGTTTCGAATGTACTTCTCCCGTAAAGGTGTCATTGTTGGTTTCCTCATCTCACACACACACACACACACACACACACACCCACGCCACAGAGACACGAGGTTCTGTTTTCACAGAACCTCAGCATGTGAAAAAACAAAATCTTAGTCAGGCTGAACCAGACAGTTCCAGGAATTAGACGTCACTCAGTGGGGGATGGGTTGATACCTGGGTCAAGCCAGTGCATTGAAATCGTTATCATGTCTTAGGATCCCGACTGGACCACCAATGGTACTGTAAGAGGCCTGCTATCTCAGTTTTAATAATTGAAAAGTACGTGCTCCCCAGTTGTTTGCACAGCATCCCTTCTTCGTCTGAGGATAAGAAGTCGTTGGGCTGAGCTTGTCCCGGTTTTTACATTGTTCATTGTTTGTTTGGTTTAAACATCTTGTTCTTCTGAAGTATGCTGGATTAGCATAAATGCAAATGAGTGGCCAGTCTGGGTACATCGCAGCCTGGCAGAATGCCCTTGAGCTACTTTGTTTTCTCCAGGCCTGACCCAGGAGAAATGGGGCCATTGGCAGCTTGGCTGCAGCTGTCTAGACTCCAATGGCGTGGCTGGATTGATGGGTAAATGGGCTGGCGCTGGGGGCCTTGTGTTGGATTGGACCAGGTAGGTTTGCCAGAGTGCCAGTTGTAGCCACAGAAGTCCATGGCTGCATGTCACCCATAAATTTTATTTAGGTGCTTGTTGGATTAAAAGATTTGATACTCAAAGAATAAGGTCACGCAAGATGAATTGATGCCAGTAAGACGTGTCACTTTAAAGGAGAAATGACTTGAAGCAGATGTGCAATCCAAGCCTGTCTCAGAAACCGTAATTACTCCCTTGGCGATCCTAAGAAAGTGTTCATCTTGCTGTCGCCAATATGCCACTGATTGCATTTCAGAGTTTTAAATGCTTATTTGTGTAATGTTGATTTACTGTACAAGAGGCAAACATCTATTTTTTTTATTTTTATGTCCTGTTGTAAAATGTTTTTGATACGTTTGTGAGTTACACAGAAAGGCTGAAGGAACTGGCCTGAGGGGAGGGTTCCCATTGCAATCCATCTACCACAATGTCCGTCTTTCTTTCCGTTTTTCCTTTATGGAATTTTGATTGCACCTCTACAGTATAATAATGCACACCATTGACTTCCTTTCTGAAACTTTTGTGCATTTAGCTCAGAAGCAGATCCTTACTGCTGACTATGTAGGTTAATGTCACTAGGGTGAGAAACCTGAAAGCTCAAATGCTGCTTGTAATCAATGTAACAAATAAGATAAAAGACAAAAGGGCAGTCACCAGGAGACCCTGTTCCTTGTAAACTGCATGATTATCACACTCTGACTGCTATGTAGTTCAAACACACAGGTGAAGACAAGTAAATGTATCAAATGTGGTTATATCGGGTATAGAGTTTTTTGCAATTAATAAATAAAATAATTTTTATTTATTGTCAGTTGTCTTGAATAAATAAATTAATGGGTAAAATGTTAGATATTTTGGAACAATACAAAAACATGCTAAATAAAATTTGTTATAGAAGAATTTAGGGAGAAACACGGTATGTAAACTCCTGGAAACTAAAATGCTAAATAGAGATGACTGGCATTTAGTATATGCATAAAATTTGCAAGATTGTGTCAAGGCACAAAATAGTGGGGAATGAATCAGATTTTAATCAAATGTGCGAAAACCCTATCAAGAAGGTGCCTAAATGTTTTAAGAAACAAGACATAGAAATATGAAATAGTTTAAAATTTAACTCTAAAGCCAAAGGTGCAATGCACCTCCGGGCTAGGAACATCAGTCCCTGTCTGCACATGCAGGGCAGGCAGAGACAGAACATGTCCGGGGTAAACTCTGGTGAACTAAGGGTGTTTCTGCCTGCCGGTCCATGGAATGGGGGAAACTTGCATTTGCACAAGAAGCCTCAACTGAATCAATACAGAAATGCGAGGTTGCAGAGCTCCACGTGTGCCCGGTCAGGGCTGGGGAACAATGAGAAATCAGTTGCTCTGATCTCACATTATCACAAATCTGAAACGGGAAATTTGACCTGCTTCAGGTCATGGTGTTTGAGACACCGACCCCCTATCAGCTGCAACGGGGCTGGGAGTTGGAAGCTGGTCTTGGGGGAATATCACAAAAACTGGATAATTCAAAGCACTAACGTCAGAGTTAAGGCCGTCAATTATTGCCTTGTTGTTTCCATGGTAACTCACTAAAATCTTGCAGAGTTTGACTAGGGTCTGCAAAGATCATTGAAAATATGTCTGTCTGCCAGTCCTGCTTACCTGGTCCTTGTAATTTAAAATAAGTTTGAAGCCTTTGAATAAATAGTTATAATGACTGAAATAAAATCTTGTTTAACCGTTCCTCTATAATCTGACAGTGATTAAAATTAATTTTAATCTTGACAGCTACAAATAAATTTTGGACTCGAATACTCATTGTACTTTTGTGTATATTTTGACCATGCAATTTCATATTTTTTCATCAAATTTTCAAAAATGTTATGTAACTTGTATGGATTCTATAGGGTTACACAAATATCCTTCCCAATAATAAAGTGACCCAAGAAGCCCTAACACATTGTGTAGACATGTGCCTTATCCCTCAGTTTCCAGATAACTAATTTGACGTTTTTTTTCCCCTTATGTAAGTCAAGGTTTTACTTTAGTCTTGAGAAATACAGGACAAATAAACCAATGTCGTGTACTATGATTTTGTAACTTCAACAGAAGGCTCAATGGTGAATGAGGAGCCATTGCCTCACATTTCCAGCTTGCCAGATAAATGACAGATAGTAATGAAACAAACACTAGAGTGTTTGAAATATCATGTGCTCTTCAGCCTAGCAAATCAAAATTTGAATACTGCTGGAATTCGGTTTGGTTTTAAAAAAATTTTTGGACAACTTTATACATTGAAACTGTCAGTCCCACAAAACGTCATGTTGATTTAAAACATTTTTCCTTAATCAAAAACATTTTATCTCAAGGTGTGAATGAAGCCATTTTTACACATTTAAACTTTTTGCAATATTATACAATTTAACAAATGCGGATAATATGTATTTATACTTTTCCTTATGTAAAGTAAAAAGAATATATTGAACATAGAAGAAAATAGTCTACCACAAACTGACTTTAAAAAAAAATATGGGTTGGGTTTTATTAATTTTTTTACATGTTGGTGGATTATCACAAAATCCCACATATTTTCCCAAATTAAACAGCTTTTCTATTATCTCCATATTATTTTGTCTGGACATGTCCTGAGAATTTCACTTTTAATTTGTGTCTGCCGTGCTTATGCATTGCGAGACTTGCTCATGCTAAGCTAGGTCAGAAATGTGCCAAAACGCAGTTTGATAGGAACATATGGCAGTGTTTACTGTGGGAATGCAATACCTTCCGTTATTAAAAGCCAGTGTCAGTGCTTGCAGACGCGTGTTGCGTTCCAGATTAATCTTAAAAACAAGGTTAGTCTGTAGACAGACATTTTGGCAAACATGGTTTTGTCTCTATATGAAATAACCAGAAGATTATAACATAAAGACACTTCAGATGAAGTCTTTAGAATGCCAGAAACCCAAATGGGCACACATGCACACACACGCGCACACACACGGTTTT
>JAOVYW010000038.1:3062756-3072837 GCA_025775045.1 Hiodon tergisus | reverse complement strand
CCCCGTGGAAAACTGACAATGGAATATTGCAAATCTTAATGGGAGGGGACATCATACTATCTGAAATTCTGTCAGTGAAACAGACTGCTTGAGACTGGTACTCTAACCTATTCTGTAAATAAATAACATTGTATGAGATTCCTAGCTTGGATCTGTGTGACATGGTGGCAGACGGTTTAATGTCGACTGAAGTTACTTTCAGTCCATATGTCTACTGCAAAGTCTCTTTGTCGTGATGCAATACATTTTCTCTAAAGGGCAGGAGATCAAACAAGCTAATATCATCCTAAGCCAGGTCATCCATTTCCCTCATCTTAATTTTACCCCAGAACCTCACCCAGTTCCAGCGACAGGAGAAGATCGTGAAAATCGGAGCTTGTGAAATTCACCCCGCCTGGGAGATTACACCCTGGATACTGGAGGAGCTGACAATACTGTGCCTGTCTCACAGCTACAGTAACCTCCTGTGAAAATAGCTTGGGCATTTTGTCTACCCCCTGGCACTTAATGGCTTAGAGTGAGCAGGGCACAACATGGTGTGTGTATGGAGCCGGCATGGAGAACTCCTCGCTGCATAGTTCCCGCCTGGCTTAAAGGGAATTATCTGCGCTCCGTCAGAAGACACTCTGAATTTAAAGTCGAAGAAGACACGTGTGCATCAAAAGGTAACTTGCAGTAAAGTACTCAACGCCCCCACCCCCCACAAGAAGGACAGCACTGTCAGTGCTGCAGACACAAAATTTTAGTTTGGATTTGATACAAGATATACTGAACTTGTGTGTCTACACAAAAGGGTACTCATTTCTGTAAGTTATGTTAAAGGTATCTGAAAATGTTTCCCCAAGTCTTTAGTGTTATCCTGCCTGCAGTTTTAGCAGTTTTAGAAGTGCAGGGATTGGTGGGATATATAATGATTGGTGGTGGGAGAAAGCAGGAATTGGTGGGATATATAATGATTGGTGGTGGGAGAAAGCAGGAATTGGTGGGATAAAACAGGGATTGGTGGGATATATAATGATTGGTGGTGGGAGAAAGCAGGAATTGGTGGGATAAAACAGGGATTGGTGGGATACAATGGTTATGAAGGAATATAATCATGAAGAAAGGAAGGAAAATCTCCAGATGCAACAAGTTGTGCAACATGGAAGGCATTATAACTCAAACACAAAATTTAACATGTGTGGTCCTGTTCCACTCGTGGTGCGACTAACAATTGTGAACTCAGAACTCGGTACCCAGTATCATGTAGCCTCGTTGGTTATCAATTTGGGGTTCTCAAAAGTAAGGTGCAGAAGGTTGTTCTGCATTGAGATGGGGAATTGCATAATAAAGCAACTTATCAAGGTGCCAACCGTGGGCAAATGCTGTGAAATCAAAATCTGAGAATGAGCCTTGTTTCCATTCTGTTGCTGCTATAGATTTTTTGAAAATCCATCATCAACAACTCTGCATAAGAACATAAACAGAGCATTTATATCAGATGGTATATGATGACTTGACAAGTGCTCTTTTATATATTACTGGGGAAAGGTATCCACTGTCTTTATCTAGAAAAATGCTCTTCTCTTTGAAAACTTGACAGACTAAAATTTCAACATGGTGTGCAGTGTTTTACGTCGATTAAATAATAAATGCAGATTTTTGCTGACAGTCTTTGCTGATATATATATATTTACAGACAGGTAAGAAACCTACAGTGAGGGGGTCCGTAAGCTCTGTTATGCAGTGGGGGGCATTCCACCACCATCATCAAAACGCCGAATGAGGCAATATCTTTTTGATTGGTTCCATTACTCCAGTTCCAGAGACTCAAAGAATCTATGCCAAGGCTCATCGAAGCTGTTTTGGTTGCTTGTGGTGGGACACCTCACTGAGACACTACATGTTGGTTTTCCCTTTAATTTGTCACCCGTCTGTATGTGTGTGTGTGTGTGTGTGTGTGCGTGTGTGTGTATATATATATATATATATATATATATATACATATAATCAGCAATGACTGTTGGAACATTTCTGTGGAGACTTCAGCCACAACAGCATTAGTGAGTTTGGGCACTGGTGTTGAACGATTTGGCTTGGCTCGCAGTCAATATACCAATTCATCCCAAAGGAGTTCGATAGGGTTAAGCTCAGGACTGTATACAGGCTATTATTCCTCCTCCACTAAACTTCACAGTTGCTTCTGTGTGGATTCAGGCAGGTAGCATTCACCTGGTGTCCTCCAAACAACAGACCATCGGTCTACCAGATACTGAAGTGTGATTAATCACATCAGAGAACACGTTTCCACTACTCTAGAGTGGCGGTGAGCTTTACACCACTCCAGCAGTCACTTCACGTTGTGCCTGGCGACCTCAGGCTTTTGTGCGGCTGGAAACCATTTTGTGAAGCGCCCAGTGAACAGGTCTCATGCTGACGTTGTTTCCAAAGGCAGTTTGTAACTCTGCAGTGAGGATTCGAGCTACATCTATCTATCTATATACATTTAGTGTGAGTGTAAGTAGTTGTGCTACTTTTGCTATGATTCTTATCTTAAAGAGTGTGTTTGTGTGTGTTTTCAGCAACCCTAGGCATTCCCTTTCTTTGAAAGAAAAAACATTCTTGTTTTGTTTGTGAAAGGGTACATTGTTGTTTTTCCATTTATTTAAATATTTTTTCTAAATTATTATTTCCTATTTGGGTCCCTGTTTATGTGCATCCTGTAGCCTCCTTCTCTACTTGATTATGGGAAAATGACTCTCTCTCCCATTAGGCCCAGAACACTGAGCTCATTGCCAAGGTTTCCCTCTGTACTCACTCTTAACACAATCCTCCTGCCAATCATTTATAATTGGATATGCAAAGACATGGCATGGCAAGCACAGCCTGTAAATAATTTAGACAACAAGAGGAGACGGCAGACGCACTGCAAGTCGTTTCCCGGCTTGTGACAGAGCGAGTCGTTTCCCGGCTTGTGACAGAGCGAGTCTTTTTCCGGCTTGTGACAGAGAGAGTCCTTTCGCTGGCTTGTGACAGAGCGAGTCTTTTCCCGGCTTGTGACAGAGCGAGTCTTTTCCCGGCTTGTGACAGAAAGAGTCTTTTCCCGGCTTGTGACAGAGCGAGTCTTTTCCCGGCTTGTGACAGAGCGAGTCTTTTTTTCTTTTTTTTAATCATGTGAACATGTGGGTACAGAGAGGGCCTAAGAACAAAACCAAAACAACAGAAATCTGCTCTAAGTGCTGTGGCTTAGAACTGTGGCTAATTTGGGTATTTATCTGATAATTCACTGACGTAATTACTGGGAATGGCATTTCTATTGAATTACATTTTCTTTGAAGGTAACAGACTTTTAACCTGAGAATAATTCTATTTTGGAGAACTTAATCCCCTGTAATTGGTGTCTTATGCCTGTAAAACAGTGATTAATTCTACCCACACGCTTCTCTGCAGTATGCATGTAGCTCCAGAAGTAATGGGGGGAAACATGTCAAAGGCACTGAACACGCTTGATAATAAAACACCAACCGTAATGCAACCGTAATGCAACCCTAATGCAACCCTAATGCAAAACAAGTACCATCCTCCTGCTGCTTTGGCCATTGGGCTGGACCAGGAAACAGGGCTTTTAGGCAGTGACTGTGTGGATCTATGAGGCGTATCTGTTTCTTAACAGTTAAACCATGTTCCAATCAACGCAGTGCAACCAAAATTAATACATGAGCGGTTTAAAGTGCACTGTTGTCTGATTGTCCCCAGAAAGGGGGGAGAGTCAGGTGTTAATTTGGTGTATTTTGGGGGGAGATTTACTTTCACTACTGGTGGTTTAGAACACATGCCGTGGGGGCCATGAGGAGCGTATATTGTTGACCGGATCGTAAATAAATTACCTTCTGAAAGCTTAAACCTTGATTGTGTGTGTTCTTGGCCCCTATCTTGCACAGCAGGTCCTAGAGCGCCAATCGCGACAAGAAGTAAATTAGATTTTGAGAGTGTCACCTATGGGGTGAAATCAGTGACTCCTGACCTCACCGATTTCAAGCCCTGTGCTGTCAGCCTGGATGCTAAGGAACCCTTCCTGAGTCTGCGTAGTTCTCAGGAATCCGTGCAGGAGAGTGTCGAGTGTCGGGAGACCAAGGTGAGCTGTGAAGGTGTCTGCTGCTGGAGTCTGAAAATTATAATCAATCTCCTGTGCTGACTATTTCAGATCAATTTTTATAAAAGGGATAGTTCTGGTCCCACACTTATATCGGTCTGTTTGTGTTCTGTTATGAGACTATAAAAGAGGCTACCCTAATTCCATTGACAATTTAAGTCCCATAATCGTGTTGGTCAGAGAGACAACAGGTCAAAATTTCAAACTGAAGACGTGCAATGGGCCAAAACCTCAGATAATCAGCTCTGATCCTTGCTTTGCAGCTTTGCAACAAGCTCTGGTTTCTTTTGGTTCGAAGTGTGCAATTTTTATTTATAGGGAGTGAGTCACGGTTGTTGTTTTGCGTTTCTGAAGCTGTTCGGCTGTTAATCCGCCTAGCAGCATTGTCCCTGATTCGATGAGTCAGTGAGCTTTTAGCTGAGATACCTGTCTTTACTGCTTTTTTATCGATTTTTACCCATTTTTACCCCTCGTTGCTCATCTTTACGGCTATTTACTACTCTTTGCTGATCTTTACGGCTATTTTCTGATCTTTACTGCTCTTTGCTCGTCTTTACTGGTATTTGCTGATCTATACTGGTCTTTACTGCTCTTTCCTGATCTTTACTGCTCTTTGCTCATCTACTGCTCTCTGCTGATCTTAAGTGCTCTTTGCTGATCTTTACTGCTCTTTGGTCGTCTTTACTGCTCTTTACTGCTCTTTGCTCATCTTTATTGCTCTTTGCTGATCTTTACAGATCTTTACTGCTCTTTGCTCGTCTACTGCTCTTTGCTGATCTTTACTGATCTTTACTGCTCTTTACTGCTCTTTGCGTGTCTTTACTGGTCTTTGCTCGTCTTTACTGCTCTTTACTGCTCTTTGATGATCTTTACTGCTCTTTACTGGTCTTTGCTGCGCTTTACTGCTCTTTAATGCTCTTTGCTCATCTTTACTGCTCTTTGCTCGTCTTTACTGCTCTTTGCTGAGCTTTACTGCTCTTTACTGCTCTTTACTGCTCTTTGCTCGTCTTTACTGCTCTTTGCTCATCTTTACTGCTCTTTGCTCGTCTTTACTGCTCTTTGCTGAGCTTTACTGCTCTTTACTGCTCTTTACTGCTCTTTGCTCGTCTTTACTGCTCTTTGCGCGTCTTTACTGCTCTTTGCTCGTCTTTACTGCTCTTTGCTCATCTTTACTGCTCTTTGCTCGTCTTTACTGCTCTTGCTGATAATTTTGTCCTGCTCTTTTGATTTTTGTATTATTGTTTCCCAGACAGTCTATATAGGTTTAACAAGGGGAGGGGGTGTGGGTCTGCATTGGGTTAACTTTAACTCAAATTAGAAATAGTGTTAACTACTTTGACAAATTGCTCAACGCAAGCTTGCCATTGGCAGATTGTCCCTTTTTCATTAAGTCAGCACTGACTTGCCCTTTTATCCTGCTATGCATTTTTCACATGTTCAGCAGTCAATCCAGATAGCTACTTTAGCGAGCAGGAATTAGTCATGGCTAGCTAGTCTGTAGACTTAACAAAACGTCATGGAAAAAGCCTCTTCTGCAAGGAAGAAACCAAAAATTAAAATTGTTCTGATACAACGATGACAGGAAAAAACGCGATGTGCCTGGTCACAACAGGGAATGTAAGATCAAACACACATTGCCAGAGAAAAAAACTCTGAACTCAGTCACTATCCTGCTCTAATCCCTCCTCTCATTATTTTAAAACTTTCACACATGCCATTGACTTGTTAGTTAAGCTCATAATAAGTAACTGTTGCAAGTAAAATGCATCGTTTACCTTTCTATTAAAGTATACAGTGAGTAAGTAACTAAGTAAGTAAAAGTAAGTAACTAAGTAAGTAACTAAGTTACAGTAAGTAACTAAGTTAGTCAATGGGGAGTTAGGCTTTTAGTTTAGTTTAGTCAATGGGGGTTAGGCTTTTTATTTTTTTGGTGTTTCCTGAATTAATAATCAATCCTTGTCTTGGTAGATAAGACCAGGCTGTCTGAGGAACAAGCAAGATGGTACGGCAGCAAAGCCTGGATTTTTGAAAGTGAGCTGAGATGCAGTAACACAAATTATATTTCCAAATTGCAAAGAAATTAGATCAAAAGCCTTGTCGATTCTAAATTTAACAATAATAAAAAAACCTGTTGTAAGAATTAATAGTATCTGTACAAACAGTCAAAGTTAGTAACAAAGTTAGTATTTCGAATGATTCACAAATGCAGCAAACTAAAATCTGATGCAACTATTTCCTGGTAACCTTGGCAACCTGTAGTTATGCAGTGAATTTTGTATTTTTTTATCCCTAGAGAAAGTATTAACATATGATGGTGTAAAAGATCAGTCACCTTCTGAGAATTCAAACACAAGCTTTGTCATTTACAGTTCATAATTTTCCCTTTGTGTCCTCCACAAGTACAAGTACTTCAAGTACTCGATTTCAATAGAGTCATTGAATGTAATTATTGAACATGCAAAAAACTTCCTATCCACCTCTTTATTGCACAGTTAATTTCTGCCCAATATGTAACTGAAAATTAGAAAATGCAATAATAAGCGAACCAATGACAAATAAATCTCTGGCATGTAGATCCAAAGAAGATATATTTATCCAAAAATAGGTAATTTCTGTGATTAACTTTTGGGTGCACTGAAGTCAGATTGACCTATCACAGTCAGAGTCACCTCTACTTCCTGAGAAAGCTCAGGTCCTTTGATGGACCAATGCTGATTGTTCTACCACCCAGTTTCAGCGAGGGTCATCTTCTATGCGGAAGTGTACTGGGGCAGCAGTGTGAAGGTGGAGTGTACTGGGGCAGCAGTGTGAAGGTGGAGTGTACTGGGGCAGCGGTGTGAAGGTGGAGTGTACTGGGGCAACAGTGTGAAGGTGGAGTGAGCCGGGGCAGCAGTGTGAAGGTGGAGTGAGCCGGGGCAGCAGTGTGAAGGTGGAGTGTACTGGGGCAGCGGTGTGGGGGTCGTTCTGGATTCGTTGAAGGTAGTGGCAGAGAGACGAATGCTCTCGAAACTGTCAGCCAATGTCTCCCATCCTCTACATGACACTTTGACCAGGCAAAGGAGCACCTTCAGTAACTGACTAATCATGCCAGAGGGCAAGAAGGATCGCTACCGGTCTTTCTTGCCAACCGTGATTATACTTTACAATTCCTCCCCCAATAGGCGGGACATCGTGTCCCTGAGTCAGCTGGGAGGGTGCGGAGGCCCTTGCATGTAAGACTACTGCATAACCCTCTGACAACATGCACTACATCTGTGGATTCTTGGTACTTATTATAACAATAACATACACATACAAATTTATAGTTCTTATTGAACTGTGTATGTTTAATTTTTTCTTTTTGATTTTTATTTAAATATTCTTGCATATTGTATATTTGTAGAGTCTATATTTTCTGTGCAATTTCCCCCTGGGGATCAATAAAGTACTACTACTAGATAGATAATTCAACTTACTGTTGTTCAATTAATCTATGTGTATCATATTAAATAATGTGCAAATAAGAGTAACCTGGTTGACTCATCATACTGGGCTACAGTATGTGTTGGGTCAGCTCTCGGAGGATGTGATTGGCTAACCAGTGAAGATATGTTAATCAGTTGGGAGCGGGATTTGGTGATGCTGATCATAGGTAATTATTTCTCCTGTGACAGCTTGACAGAAACCAGAAGTATTCATTTGGTGACACTATGTTAGGATTGGGCTGCTTTGGATTTTTTCTTCAATAAATGACAATTACTTCCCAAAACAAGCTCTTCCTAAACAAGCAAGACGATGTATGCCTCATCAAATGAGGCAAAGCATTATTCCCACGGCAGGTCACTGTTATGTCATCAAGGTGTTTTATGGGAAGACAGTGATTGAGTAATTCACACTGAACCTTAGCCTCCTGTAGGGCTTTATCAAAAAAATCTATATTCTATAATATATATTACCAAGGTTCTGTCTCTCCTTCACACTTCATCTTACACTGTCTCTCCTTCACACTTCATCTTACACTGTCTCTCCTTCACACTTCATCTTACACTGTCTCTCCCGATACTCCTCTTCTGTCTTTCTCGGGAGACCCCCCTCTCCCTGTCCTCCTCTTGTGAGGCTTTCTGGAGCATGCTGTGACACTCAATCAGTGCTCTTTTTCTGCTCCTTCCAGGGCTCATTTGGAAGTAATGAAGAGCAGATAGAACTAATGGCACTCTTGCGGCTGCGTTGGGAGAGGGAGGGTCTTGATTTTAAGAAGTAAAAAGAATCAGTGACTCATTCTGGGAATTCAGTGACCCAATGGGCACCGTGAACTGGAATTAAAGCACGTTACACTCAGAGCCCCAAACTCTGCAGTGGTTAACCTTCATGAGAAGGTTAACCCATCCAGAAGTGACATTATCAGTGCACCCCGAGAGGTCCTTTCCCAACTCTGACTCACTTGAAAGGAGCAGTCCTTATGCAGTCACATGCCCTAATTGTCAATATGCAGAGAAAGTGACCACGTTCTTCCCCCAAGCTATGTTCGCTGTGCGTATTCACTGTTTTCCACAAAACCCTTATTTTTACTCATCAGCTTCCAGGGACATGCCTGCTTTGAACCGTTATTGCCTGGAATAGTGCTTGTGGTCCTCCAGCCATGAAGAGTGCCCCTGAGGGGAGAGAAACTCTGAGTACTGTCAGTGGCAATCTGGCCGAGGTCCTCGCCTTGCTTCCCTGCTGCCGAGACAGCACAGGGTTTCTTCCACGATGATGGCAAGCTGCTCAGCAGGAGATGTTGATGATGCTGTGTCTTATAAAAAGCCTGCACACCTCCACCTCATGCTATTTTAAACCTTAAATTTAAATTTTATTTCAATAAATAGAATATCATGGTTACATCCATATTGCGAAGACAAGTATGGTCCTCTGGACAGAAGCTGTCCATATGCACTTTGACACATGCGTGCCGGGGGGGGGCGCGAGTATGGTCCTCTGGACAGAAGCTGTCCATATGCACTTTGCATATAGGGTCCCCTCAGCTGCCTTTAGACCTCACAGGACAAGGGCAAAAATGGCCTCACCACTAGTTCTCTATTCGCCTCTTTTCCCAAAGTCTTTCCTTTTGGATAATGACGTTAATATATTCTTACACAAAGCGTGATGTGTTGAATAGGAAGCAGCATGAGATTTCAAGTTTGTAACGTGTTTTGTTGTTCAAACACTACACAATGATTAATAACCCACTTCTGCCAGATGTCTTTTTCCATTGACTTTCTTGAGAAACGAAAGGGGAAAATTTACCCAAAGTTAGAAAAAAATTCTCCTGAGCTCAGACTCAATGTCAGCACCTCTCCTCTCTACTGCAGGTGGCCTGTAAAAGAGCTTTCCGAAATCTGAATATATCTTGCTTTGATTACTGAGTGAATGAGATTGTGAGTGGGTGAATGCACAAGAAGCCAATCGGTGACGGGGGCGCAGCTTGGGGGCGAGAGTGATGCGGCGAGGACGTGTGAGGTGGTGAGAGGGAGGCAGTGACGGGGTGAGTGGGAGGCAGTTATGGAGCGCAAAAGGGGGACGAGAGGGAGGCAGCGACGGGGCGTGTGTGGGAGGGTGAGAGGGAGGCAGTGACGGGGCGAGAGGGAGCCAGCGACGGGGCGTGTGTGTGGGGGCGAGAGGGAGGCAGCGATGGGGCGTGTGTGGGAGGGTGAGAGGGAGGCAGTGACGGGGCGAGAGGGAGGCAGTGACGGGGCGAGAGGGAGCCAGCGACGGGGTGTGTGTGTGGGGGCGAGAGGGAGGCAGCGATGGGGCGAGAGGGAGGCAGCGACGGGGCGAGAGGGAAGCAGCGACGGGGCGTGTGTGTGGCGGCGAGAGGGAGGCAGCGATGGGGCGAGAGGGAAGCAGCGACGGGGCGTGTGTGTGGCGGCGAGAGGGAGGCAGCGGCGGGGCGTGTGTGTGGGGGCAAAAGGGAGGCAGCGACAGGGCGTGTGT
>JAOVYW010000038.1:3044438-3061783 GCA_025775045.1 Hiodon tergisus | reverse complement strand
TGGCAAACACACACACACACACACACACACACACACACCCACACACTCACCCGGGACGGAAACACTGCACCTGTGTGGGCCGGGGGCCGGGGGCCAGGGGGCCAGGGGGCGGGGGGCGGGGGTCGTGCCGGCTAGACTGTCAGCACGCCCAGACGGCCGGCACAGTCAGCGCGTGTGTCAGGGAGGCGCTCTCCCACATTCCCCGGGCGGCTGGCAGCAAGCCGGCTGCAGAGGGGTTCGCCTCGTTCTCACGACCTCTCAGGTTCCTGAGCTCATCTGGGAGCTATTCATTTCCTGCCAGGAGAGAAAAAAAAAACAACGGCAGGAGAATGGGGGTCGGGGGTTGGCGGTGTGTGTGTATATGTGTAGGTGTGCGTGTGTGTGTTTGTGTGTGGGGGTGGTGCGCAGCGAGTCCAGGGATTGGTACGGCAGGCACGGCTTAAAACATAAACCTCCTGCGCATCTGGACTGCAATCAAAGACTGTGAAGTGGAGACGCCGTGGCAGGAGACGTCGCCATATGGTAGCACTTAGGATCCGGAGAGGAAGCTAGGAGAGCTGCTTTCCCCTCCCTGCGTGCGCGAGGAGTGTGGGAACGGGTTACGGACATGAATGATGGGCGACCCTGCGGGGGTACAGCAACGCACGCACGCGGTCACTCGGGCCGTGCCGTTTTCATGACTAACAGGGGAGTGGCGCAGAAGGTCTCACGGGTTGTCCCTCCAAGGTCCACAAGACGCAGGCTGATGTGATTGTGGTCTCCACCCTGGGACACAGTGCCTCTCTGTGCCTCTCCTCCCCTTTCCTCTCCTCTCCTCTGCTCCTTTCCTTTTGGTCCCGACGCCCCTGGACCTTCTGAAGGCTTCCTCAAACCCAGCCCGCCTTCTCCTGCCTCTGTACGATCTGGGTCGCATCGCTCCGGCCCCCCACACTACGGACCAGATCCCGATCGATCCCGCCATTCCACAGACTGTGCTTCTGAGCAGATTCGAGGCTGCACCTCCACATCTACACTTCCTTAAAAGACCTGAGCTGGTGAACGGTCGGGAATCACAGGACGCTGTATCTCCTGCAAAGTATTGCCTGATATCTAGATGTTCAGCTTTTTTCTCTACACTTTAAACACTTTCAAATGTCTGAGCCAGCTTTGATCACATATATATATATATTTATTTTATTTAAAGAAAATAAATACAAAGATTTATCTCACCATGGCTTCCTGTTCTTTACGAGATCTACTGTCAACAACATAAAAGTTTACTCACAGCCGACATTCTAAGTGCAAGCGAAGAGAAATTCAATGTTCTGATAATAAAACGCTGTCACTGAATGAAGTCGCCCTGTTTGGGGCCAGTGATGTAGTGATTATAATTGGTTGATCTCCACGAAATCTAATCTCTCTGTCTTTCCCTACTGCAGTGCACACGAAGGGCCGAGATCGGCTTGGTTCATCACAATTCCCCAACGCTGAACTGGAAACCAAGCAGATGTAGGTTTGGTCATTCTGGCATGACTGAAACGTTTACTATTGTGTGCTGTTACCCGAATCAATTGACACAACATATAAGTGCCTCCCCACTGCCTTATACCACACTTAACCATGTGTACATTAGATAACAATGCATAGTGATGAAATACATTAACGCATTTGGTAAGTGTTAAACATCTCTAGCTATTAGCACGAAAAAGCCTTCGTCTAATATTGATGCCATTTGTGAGAGTGTTCTTTTCGTGGGTATTTTTGAAAGCAAACGGAACGGGTAACAACCTCATCGCCGGTTTTGTAGGACTGGCGGCCATCGTAATTACATGCGAGCTAATCGATTACCATTAGGGAGCCAAGATCCATGTTGCAGTAAGTGGACAACGCACTAGATGGCGCAGAAGTCCCAACGTTAGAAATGTAATTTACCGACAGAGGAATTGGAGTTTAACTTATGATTTCGGTAGCTTTATCTTGTAATGTTACGCGATTATGAATTGTTAAATGTAAAATTGTGAGTGCAGCTATTAAGTCTGTAGTATTATTATAAAGTGAATAAAAATCAATAAATGATTCGATTGTGGTTGTTCTATTGTTAATTAAAATGAGTTTTTTAAAAAAAAGCCAGCTCTATTTAAAAACATATCAAATATTTGATTAACTTTTCGATCTGTCTTTTCCAACCACCTAGGAATTGTATATTGTGTGTATTTAGTTCAAACCCGCTTTTCATAACCCACAAGTCGAAAGGCACGTTTTTGATTTTTTTGATTTAGTTAGTAGTCCTGGTTTACTCCACGTTATTTCCAAAGTTCAGTTTTCGTTTTCACCACAGGGAATGCCTAATCGATGCCTGAACAAGTTCCGAGATGTAATTTGTCCTTTGACGCTGAAGAATATTGGAAGCATGGAACTGTTTCAAGTTGTGCTGTTATAAGTGAGGAAATGTTTCTGGGTTTATTCTATGTGAAAACGTGGCCTATACTGTACCATTTTCAGCCAAAATGAAAGTAGACCCAGTAGACATAATTTGACGATTAAAACGGTATATGGTCTACTGAATAATTTTATATGATTTATTCGAGTAGAAAAGTGTTCGTATAAAAGTGAATTCGATTATAGGTGCAATTGATGAAACGTTAAACGGAGACACGAACAGATTTTTTTTTTTATATTTCATTAAGAATTTATTCGTCTTCCACAAGGAAGACATGTTTAGTAGCATTTAACATATCTTTGGCATCACGTAGTAAAAAGATACCTCAAATATAAAAATGCAGAACAAGACAGTGACTTACAATTCAAATCTTATTTCAAGATGAACTTCCACTTCATATATACAAATATAGTGCACGATATTCAGTTAATACTTTATACAAAAAAATAGACTCTAAAAGTTTCATACGATTCTCTTTGAAAGAAAAAAAAAATCAGAAGTGTCCTTTTCGACAAATCCTATAAGCAAGGCGATCTCTACCACGGTCTCCAGACGGAGTCTACAGTGACAGACGGCACGCCGGGGGAGAGAGCTGCCGGGACCGGCGTGCTGACGTTGTTGGCGTACACAGGGATGACTTGTCCATTGGGTGCTAAGGCTGCGTTGGGAATTAAAAAGGCGAATTGGCCGTCTGTTGCCGGTACAATCTGGAATCCACCATACAGTTTCGCGGCTTCCGATGGCAACCCGACGGCTGGACCCCCTTTGCAAGACACCCCGTTCAGTTGCGGAGACGCGCTGGGAATCTGCACCATGGGCTGCCCGAATGCCGGGTGGGGAGGGCCGCCGGCGATCGGATGCTGGGTGGGGTAGTTCATGGCGTTGATTTGTGTCATGCAGCTGGCTAAGTGACCAAGAAGCCGAGTCCTGACCTCGGTGTTAACCCCTTCGCAGGTGGACAAGAATCGGGTGACTTCGTTCATACACTCGCTGAATCCCGCTCTGTATTTGCCAAGCACGGAGGGATCCGTGTTCAATGCAGCTGTCGGAGGAGACAAAAATACGATCACTAATCGGTAACATATTCCTTCATGCCGTCATGAACTGTTTAATAATAACAATAATCACCTTAACCCCCAGTTACTGTAAAGCAGCTTTTTTTGTTTTGTTTTCTGATTAGAAAGTTTTCGACCATGAATAATATTACATTTAACATACATTTACGACTGATTCCAGGTACCATCCCTTTAAAAGCCGTTTCTATAAATAATGCTTGACCGTGGGAACAGTGCTACGAGCCAAGTCGGTAAAACTCCTGCCGAATATCATCTAAACCGCAGACGGAAGTCTGGAAGCAATCAGCAATCAGTAAACATAGAAACGCGGCTTACCAGTCATCTGTGCTCTCTGGAGGTTTCTAAGGTGCTTCACAGTCATCTCAAGTATGTCTGCTTTTTCCAACTTTGAGTGTCTGGAGCTCTGGATAAGAAGGGATAAATCTTCAATTTAAAAGATCCAGCATGGTTTCTAATTAAATAATGCATGTAGTTGGCCATTAAATTAAAAAAATAACTTGCGATATAGATATAGGGCTACTGTGTTTAAGGTAGGATATTACTGGCATGTCATTACTACTTTGCGTAACCATTTTGTAGAGATATGATTCGCACTTACGTCTTTTTTGAGCGCGTCCAAGATGAGGGTTTTCAACTGGCCCAAGCTTTCGTTAATTCTCGCTCTTCTTCGTTTCTCCATAATTGGTTTAGACGACTAAAACGATAAATTTAAAAAAAACATCACCAAAAAAGCACATATTAGAATCTTTACTACTTGGCCAGAGAAACCAATTTTTTTTTTCTCACTCAAATTCGACGTAATCAATATATTGCGTGGCTAGATACCTTTCTGTGTTCCGAAGCCGTCTTGGGTTTATCAGGCGTCGTGTTCATGCTTGCCGGGGTAGCAGCAACAGGAGAGGAGGAATTTTTCTCCATCAGATCAGCAGGCATCTTCTTCGGCAATATCCCACCAAACCTAAAAAGGATGTTAAAAATCCTCTTTTTTTTGTTTTCTGAGATCCTTTAAAAACGTGTGGTTCAATTGCCGTTTCGTCGAAGCCGACTTAGTCTTGTAATGTAAAATCCGAGTTGTTGTGGATAAAAATCCTTTTAATTGAATTTATATGATAGATAGAGACGTACCACTTTATGAATGGGGGGAAACTGCGGTAGAGTGGAAATAGTAAGAAACAACTGGCTCAGATTCTTCTGTCCGTCTATCAGCGTTACAACTGTCTGATCGCAAAGTTTGTCGGTCTTATTTATATCTGAGACTGCACGCGAACGGCTCGTGTGAAACTTCCCAAACTTTCTTTCCCACAGTAACTTTCTACCAATCAGCTCAAGGGACACGCGGCCAGAGGGGAGGATGGCTCGTGCTCGAAAACCTTTCATTGGCTGGTAGGCGTTAAAGCAGGCGGCCAATGGCGCACAGCCGAGCTCAGGGCACCGCGGAGCCTGTGCCGTTAATCATCCCGGTTACATATTAACACTTTTTTTGCCACCAGGCGATAAATTACGAGTTCTCAGCGTAGGGCTGGCTGTTGTTTTTAATTAATGCAACACACAGACTGACATGACGCAAAGCCAGCAAGCACTGTTTTTCGTCCTTAATTTAGAATTTTATGATTTCTGTACATGACCACAATTCGTAAATTAAGTATCCAGCAATGTAAACAAGGTATAAACACGATATGAGACGCGGCAATATGTCAACCAGAAATCAAGCTGAACAATGAATAATGTTAGAACAAGTCAGAAAATCCCCAAAGTGTATACTGATATGAAGTATTCAATTTAGTACGGTGACGTTTATTTTGATTAACACACTGTCTTTTATTAATGCATTGCCCTCTGTTTGTATAGAGTCAGTTTAGCCTTAAAATATATATTGTTAACGTTGTAAGACCAAACATTTTTAAATGGGCGAAGAGAGATTGTTATAATTAAGGTGTAGCAAACACAAAAAGTGCTAACCGGGAACTTTGTACGTTTATAAATAATTCCTCAGAACGAGAAAGGTTAATGCAGAATTTGTTCACGTAAAACGCCCTGTTTTGTAAAAGTCAACACGAAACTCAGATCAGTCATCTGCAGTTTACAGGCAGGCTCTAATTGCCAGCGCGCGGCACTGTCTTCCCTATGTCTTTAAAGCAGTACGCTGCACAAGTCTGGCAGTTTGACATCTGCCGGCATGCGATCGCTTTTGTGAATGTGGAGCACGTGCCAGGATGTTTTATTGCTGCTGTGGTTGAGGTTTGGCTGCTGGGCTGGGGGTGGCGGTGGTGGTTTATATTAGAGAGAAGGTAAATAGCAGCTGCTGTCTTCGAGCCTGGGAAAACCACGCCCACTGCGAGCTAGATCTGGCTTATTGGAATGTAAGCCAGACCGAAGTTATTTCTGCAGTACTAGCGCTCCTGCGTTGCCCTCTTAAATTTCCTGCACTTTTAAGTTTTACTTAGCGTAATTTTACTTATCTGGTTTGCGCTCAACGTATAAAGGTTATGTCAAAAATTGTTACAACTACCACCTACTGATAGCAGTGCGCAGGTCTTCCGTTTTTAGTATCCCCCCCCCCCCCCAAAAAAAAAGACGTTTAAAATAAAAGAAAAATACGAATAGGTTTGGCGTTGTTGCTAACATCAACACTACGCCCCCAGCTGTTGCAGACCCTGGGACACGTGGCCTGAAAACGTCCCGGGGAAGCCTTTCTTTCTTGTTCGGCTTGTACCCGAGGCGGCGAGATCGTGGATTCGTCAGAATATACATTTTCCCATCGTCGTGTCACCAATATTATCGCGTATGTGTTGTCACAATAGTACTATTGTTCCAGAACAGGTATTGATTAATCTGTTCCTCTCCAGAGCCTTGTACAATGCTACAGCAGATTGGCTATATGTGAAGCTCTTGGGGCAAGTCCAGAAGCACTTCTGATAATAATGGATGCTTGTCCAATCAGAGATTTAAATATAAAACCTGTGGAGAGATGTGAAAGAGATGTAAACAGCTTCCATGAAGAAATTCTAAAATGACACTGGGCAGTTTTGCACCCCAGCCACACAACCCAACTCTCCCGATTATTTTCCAAATGATGTGGGATTTAACTTAACCCCTTCTCTACCCGACAAATATGTTAATATACTGTTAATAATTTGGTTGTGTATTTTAATAATTTTTTTCTACCATCTTAATTATCTAGATAACTTTAATTAATTTCCAGGCAACTATAAAATTTCTAGAATATCAAGCCAGCTACCCATTTTAATAAAGTCCATGGCTTCTGTCATACCGAGAGGTCACCAAGATGAGAATTCATAAGTGAAAGTCTAATCACAGATCTAATAACACCTATTTTAACTCCAGTGTGTGAAAACAAACGTGAGCGAAAGGAGCAGCTCTACCTCGAGCAGCAGACACCACTGTATCTTAATAATCATTTTTCACGTAATTATTGTCCTCCACAATTAGCGCTGCTGTTCTCTCCTTCCCAGAATACCTGGAGCAACCGCGGCGTATGAGTATCAGAGTCGCGCAGGTCCAGTGTAAACAGCCCAACCCCTGACCCAGGCTTTTACTCACCGCTTACGCAAGCTGCACCATCTTAGACAGGAATCGAACTATGGTCCTCACAGCTCCTTACTGACCAGAAAATCTAAGCGCGAGATATTAATCGTTCTCTTCGTTCTCCCCCGTTCGTGGCGAACTCATTCACAATTCCACTATAAGAGCACGGATATTGCACAGGAGAATGTGAGAGATAGTTGAGTCACAAATCTGCCTTGGACTGTAATCACGCACGCACGCACGCACGCACGCACGCACGCGAGCCGCTTGTATACACACACACACAAACCCACACGCACATGCACACGTGTCTATCTGTGTGTGTGCGTACTCAAGCGGCTCTGTGTTTGTGTGTGTGCGTGTCATGTGAGCGTGTGTCTGTGTGTACGCAGGTGGCTGTGTGTGTGTGTGTGTGTGTGTGTGCGTGTGTATGGGGGGGGGGTGAAAAAAGTGTGAAAAGACGGTCTGGGATACAGGCGAGCCAGGAGCAAGCCAGCAGTGAAAGGCAGGACGATCAAAGGACTGCTCTCTTCCGGGAACCCTCTCCAGGATGTGGCTGGAAGCGTTCCAGACGTCTCCTACCAGAGCAGACACCACTGGGTAGGAAGGCGCAGGCCAGGGAAGGGGCTCCAACCCTCAGGCCTGTAGCGCGGATGATGTAAGGGAGGAGGTTGACTCATCGATCACTGTGGGTCACCTGAACATACAGCCCCAGGAAATGAGGGGAGCGAGCAGGCTGGCTTATATACAGCACAGCAGATTGGGGATTTGAAGCCGGCCGCGTTTCCTGGAGCTTACAGCGTACAGGGCTGGATTTCAAAGGCTGGCCCGGGCATGTTTTATAGAGGGTGATCAACTGATGCAGGCAACAGTTATTATATCTCATGTTTTCCCCTGTTGAATTTTAAGGAGAGAAGGGCTATAAATCTCGTCCCCAAAATATATAAATTCATTGGTTAATTTTCTTTTGTTGGTCATTTCCTTTCGTTGTGAGATATTGTAAGTTCGCAAAAACATCCAGTATTTAAAAATAACTTTGACACTTTGAAATGATTATTGTGGAATAAAACTGCATGGATTCAATTGTAAGTTTCAAAACTATTGACTGAGACCAGTTCTTCCCCAAGAGCCATCCGCAATCCAGGAGAATCTTCTTCCAGGGAGCTTGTGGAGATGTGTGTGTGTGTGTGTGTGTGTTTTTTTATATCAATGTCAGCAAACAAAGTACATTTCAATTATGGGCACATAAACCAATCAACTGTGTCTTTAACGAGAAACTGACAGGAGATAAAGGGCTATCTGTGAAGAAACAGGACACATTTATCACTCAGTGCTGTAGAAGGGATCATTATCTATAATTGGCCAAACCTTTGTGTGTACAAACAAGGCATATAAATGTGAAAGGCCTTCATTACTCTTTCTTTAGTTTTGCTCCATTCAGTTGACATAACGTGTCATAGTCAATTTAAGCAACCTGGATAGCATTTCAGAAACAATAACTGCTAGTTTAGGACAAGGAAAGAATTGGGCCTTATAAAGTAGTAATGAAACACTCTCTCGAAACCTCGATGAGGCTTTTGCCAACCGCAAAGTAAAGTTAAGGAGCAGCAACGTTGTAGTTATCAGTGTCATTAAGCAGGAAAAGTTTCTCAGCGATTTTCTGAATCGCTACAAAGACGTTTTGTTGGCAAATTCTCAACGTAACTGACCTCTGCCAAACAACTGGGCTCAGCTGGGGCAGGTTTTCAGACTGGGATTCAGAGAGGGAGGGTTAAAATAGAGAGTGAACGGCTCTTGTAATTTATTATTATTATTATTATTATTATTATTGTTATTACTATTGTTTTTAGAAAACGGAAACCCTGGATTTAGTTGATTCGTCGTTACACAAGATAAATAAAACCTAATATAATTAATTATTAGATAATTTGTCGGGTATTTGGGGGTTTTTTTTTCTCCAGAAACTTGACAATGTTCACAAGCAATGAATTTTTTTTCTCTCTCAAGGATGACATCATTACAATGGTCGAGTGGCATCCGGTTTCATGACGGCATGCATTGGATCTGGCTGATGATTTAACGGCCTATACGATTACACAATCTCGGGTAAGAGAAAAAATTTGACAAAGAAGCATTCGGCTAATTTGAGCCTGCTTCACAATAGCGTTCCCAAAGTCGTACTCTTACAGGCTCAGAAACCTCAGATTCACATACTTTTTTTTTGCCACGCAAAATAATTTTAATGAGCAAATTTTCCTGAATAACCACCCTGAGTTCATGAAATAAATACTGCCTGAATTAGAGGTTTGGGGTGCGAAACATTAGCGTCTTATTAACTTAACCTTCCTGTTTCTTCTACCTCAGCTGAATGCTGTCTAAGTCAAGGTTTGTATCACAAGACCTCTCACTGTTCACGTTGACCGCTTGGCCAGGAACTGATAGCGGCCTTGAAGATTTCGGAGTGGCCTGCCTACCTGGTGTGTGCCCTGGCCTTATCAAACAGGGGCCCCACACATTTCAGTCCACACACTTCAGCCCTCCTCTACCTTTCCCGTGAGAGTTTGTAAAAGCCGGGATAACCTTGAGACCCCGGCTGGTTCTCTGGCAGGAACTTTAAAGAGCTCCCCGCTCCGCGCTGATTACCGCCACATTATCGAGAGTTTCTTCTGTTCCTCCTTTCCTTCCTTCTTTCTTTCTTCTCGATCGTGATAAAGATTCGTTCTTTTTTCTTTTCCCCTTTTCGGGGCGATGAAGAAAAAAAGCTGCGTTCAAAATCTATTTTGCCAGGACTATTATTTATAAATTGCAGAGCTGCCAATTTCAATTTAGCCACCCTATTATCAGCGCAGGAAAAAAGCTTAATTTGAAAAGTGGAAATCAAACTGCCCCGGCAAAGAACGCTGCCTGACATTGATGGCAAACGAACTGCTCTGTGCTTAGCAGCACTTTGTGTGGCTTTGGTCTCTGCCTCTCAGCCTTTGAAGCTCTGTGACTGTCACTCTCTGTTAGCTTTAGAGAGGTCAAGCACCGCTGCCCGCTGTATCTGAGGCACTGGGAACCGTTCAGCCGTTTAAATAACACCATCACAGACTTCTCCTCTGCCCTGCAACATTTTCACTTTTTGGTTCTGCATTATGAGTTTGCCGGTGCATGATTCGACTCGTGCATGATTCAATGCGCTCCAGAAGCAGACTGTCTCTCGCGGCATACGTGGTAGAGAGACAGTTATTTGCATATGAAAACACAGCAAGTTTGCTGGACTTCCTGCACGTATCAAAAGCGTTTGATGTGTCTATTTGAGTGGTGTTGTGGTCTTAAACTTGTGAGGAGCAGTCTGACATTGTATGGATAATTAAAACGATCTTTCCGAGTAGACAGACACGCCTGTATATTTGATGGTAAAGAAAATATTCTCACAACTTTGAAGAATCAAACATTGCAGGGTAGATTCTTGTGGGCATCAGAGTGGCTGAATTTTACTAAAGCGAGACACTTTGTTTGTAATACAGTATCATCTGTTTTACAATCTGCGAGCCACTTTTGTAAATGGAGATCTTATTTTATCAGCAAAATCTAGATGTCTTGTAAATGTGTCATGGCAGGTAAAAAAAAATTATATATATAAATACAATTTAGGAGACATAAACAAATTGACTTATCCAGTCGAACCCGCAGCCTTTCTGGCCCTTGACCGTTACCACTGCTTGGTGTGCTCTTCCCAGAAGCCTCCTGAACGATCCGGCTCCACACCATACGTCGGGTCGAGCACTGATGACCTCATCCCCTCCGGATTTCCCCCCTTGCGCGACCTGACAACCGCCCTTTCAGCAGCCGCCTTTCAGGGCAGCACTGTTCCCGTTGTCACCCACCTGACCACGTCGTCCCGCTCGCACCTCGGGGGACCGATGAGAAAATGTCACCCTGTCACGCACAGACAATGGCCTGCTTTATCGCTGGCCCTGCAGTGTTGCCGTGAGCTGTCCGCTGCCACCAGAGCTGTCCTGTTAACTTTCAAGGCATTCTCAATAAAAGGCTCTTTCTCAATTACAGCGTTTAGACCCCCCGGCCGTGAATAGGTAAAACTGCTTTCTATGTCTGCACCATGATATTGTTATTCTAATCCTAATTCTAATACAGCAAAGAAAATGAAACAAAAATAAACAACGCCAAAAAATTCTGCTAACTCGAGAAGCTTGTATCTTTTTTCAATAAGAGTTCTTAACATGAATGGCCGTTTGCCTGTTTTACATGTAACCCAGGTTCATTTCTGGCGATTATCATGTTGATAATCTATTGCCCCTCAACCTGAGGTGTGTTGCTTTGGCCTGCATCCTTACAACTGGCATCAAAAGCCTTAACTTATTGCTCAGGACTGACATTTCACCCTCACTGAAAGCCGCGTGTGGCTGCCGCGGAGAAGGGGCACCTCACGGACTCGGGGTCAAGGGGTCAGGTCCCGAACGCAAGGCGGCTCCTCCCACATCGGATGCGATCCGGAACAGGGCTTGCTTTACCTGTACTGGAATCAGTCGGGCCCGCCTTGAACGACAGCATCAGTTAAATGAGATGATCTCTTATCAAAGCAGCCATCAGCCCCCTCGGGCTAATAACTCCGGGAGCTAAGAGAATGCTCAAGTTGACAGTCGGGGGAAGTGCTATGCGTGTGAGGAGGGGGAGAGGGGCGTTGATGACAGTCCTGTCAGGACGGAGCGCGAGCCCCAGACTCCCCATGACGGTGCAGGCCCTCGGGGGTTCATGCCCCACCTGGAAGGAAGTATACTCCAGACAGACAGGATTTAGCAACTCAGTGGCCTATCCAGCGTCTGCTGGGAGAGAACTCGCAGGGAGAACTGGCCCGAACTTCCATAGCATGAACCAAAAATTACAGGGAAAGACACTACATTTTACACCCCCCCCACCCCATTATTAAAACCAAGTAACTTTAATTGTCCCGGTGATGTGATGGCCAGCCCCCTACAACACAAGGAGGCATTTTCAAATGGATTATCAGCAGACCTGAGTAGCTGTGACCTGCTGTGACAGACAGTGTCTGACCTCCTTCCTGCCAGAGCCAGAGGGGGCAGGGTCACACCGGGCTCGTGCAGGGTTGGGGGCCCTCTCTGACAGGTCTATTGGTAGCTGTCTGTGATGTTAAAACACAAGCATCGACTTGGATGCCTCACCTCCTGGCCTTGGAGGATTTTATTTCGGGAGTCACGGGCAAACAAACACACGTTTGAATCTGAAATATATTGGGCCGATTGCTATCGGCATGCAAAAATGTCAAAGCGAAGGAAGAAGCTGTGTACATCGATATCTGCCACATCACGCCACTGCCTGTCACTTTGTTTAAACGGAGTCTGACAGAGAAAAAAAAAAACCCCATTCATTCTGGCCCCTTTCAGTTTTTCTTACAGGAGGGATGACTGCAATGTGAGAATAATCCATGTTTGACCGAGTTTGTGAAACTTCGTGTGACGTCGGGGGTTGTTTACAGAGCAGAAAACGTGAGTCACAATTTACGATCTTAAACAACACCAGGCTGTTGGTTGTAGGTAGCAGGAAAAGGGACAGAGTAGATGACAGTTAATTAGACCAATTACGTTGGACAGCTACAACACATATTATACTATTACTCCATGAGATGCACTTGACATGCTACATTAGCGCTGAAGATGAGAAGTAAGAAGATTTATAAGCCCACCCCCCACACCGGTTCCAGTGATGACAGGCTGACCTATTCACTCGCTGTGTGGTGGCTGTTTCGATGTAATCATCATTTCTATATTGTTTGGCTTGGTAATTAATACCATATTTAGGCAAAAGGCGCCAGAATTAGAGTGGCTGCCAAACGAATTTATAAATAATGATTTTGCTCCTTGGCTGAGTTTGTTTAAGGATTGCCCTTTTCACACAGTAAAAGATTTGGCTGGATGGCAACCTGCCCAAATCTGCACTCGGCTCGCTTGGGGGACACAGAGCAGTGCAGCCTGCCCTTCACCAGCCCCCTCGCTCAGGGCTGGGAGAGCGCCAGGTCATAGATCGGACCTGCAATCTGTGCGGGACAGTGTAGGATGGGCGGGGGTCTTGGCCTGCCCGGGGGGACAGGGTTCGGGGCAGGGTCTGTCTGTAAGCTGGGCAGGCCAGGCCCGGTTCCATTTCAGCACCTCCTCAGAAAGCAGCCTGGGGTGGGAGGGGGTGTGGGGGGTGGTGGTGGTGGGAGCGAGGGGCCAGCGAGGGGGAAGAGTGGATGAGAGCTCCGAGCTGAAAACTCACACTCCTGAAAACTCACACTCCTGAAAACACACACTCCTGAAAACTCACACTCCTGAAAACATACACTCCTGAAAACACACACTCCTGAAAACTCAGACTCCTGAAAACACACACTCCTGAAAACTCACACTCCTGAAAACACACCTAAAAACTCACACTCCTGAAAACACACACTCCAAAAAGTTTCAGCCCCGTTTCACCTACAGCCGTATGTTTCAAACAACACAGCGGTTGGCGTTTGTATCAAAACATTCAATACATTCTTTTATGCAAATGATTATAAAACCTTTAAATGTAACTAATCACTAAATGACCACTAACCCTCATATGAGACAGGAACTATTATTTATTATTTTGTAAGCATATTCATACAGGACAAAAGACTGAAATAATATATGGGGTTTTAATACCCCACTGAACCACTTCCCCAACTTCGAATGTGATCCATTTGTCACAAAATGATCTACTCGCCGTCGGGATATTAGTGGACCCCAAAGGTCACCCAAATCTTGTGATTCCCAACACTTTCTGAATCCCTCTCATCCCTCTCATAAAAAAAGAGATGAAAGACCTGTTAACTGGTATACAATATTATTGCATCAAAAACTCATACATCCATTCATTTTAAAAGGGTCAAAGCAGGTGAAATGATTAATTAAGTTGAAAAGTACAAGGAAAATGAGAGGATAATTTTTTTTGGGGGGGTGGAGGGGGCAGGGTATGCGTGCAATGCAAAACAGTCTTGTGTCTGACTCTTTTAGATAAACTCTTTTGAATGACTTTACCTCCTCTTTGCAGCGTCCGGCAGGCCAGTGCTTCGCTGAGCTGACAGTTCAGACCCGTGTCCCCGCCGGCCCCTGGTGGCAGAGCGCAGAGAGTGTGGGAAAGGACGGCTCTGGCACGCGCCAGATAAGATCGCACAATGAGCCACACGGTCCGCTGGGGCAGGCGGGCGCTTTCATATGCAAACAGGCCTGTCCTGGCAGGCTCAACTCCCAGTGCACCCTCAGCACACAACGTCCTGCACTGTTGTGACCCAGCCCCCGACTTCATGTCACCGCTTTTTCTCTCTCCTTTTTCTTCCCCCTCAGGGAAATCTTTTTATACATTTTCTTTATGCCTTCCTCACTTCCTCTCTATCTCTCATTTTCCCTCAACGACACCCCCCATTCCCTCCACCCAGAAAAAAACACACACAACACACACACACAGAAAAACACACAAACACACACACACACACACACACACACACACAGAAAAACACACAAACACACACACAGAAAAACACACACACACACACAAACACACACACACACACACACTCTCACACGCACACACACACTCACACACACACACAGACACACACTACTGCACGACTAATTCATTCATTTAGAGTATCACTGGTTTGGAAACACATGGTTTCTGTGTGAACACGATTTCTGTGTGAACACGGTTTCTGTGTGAACACGATTTCTGTGTGAACACGGTTTCTGTGTGAACACGGTTTCTGTGTGAACACGGTTTCTGTCTGACTGCCACTGTGTGAATTATAGTTTCAGTTCATCTGTTTCCCAGTGTTTTGATGTCTGAAATAATAACTGCATCAATTCATTTCACCTTTAGTAACTGTAGTGTGACTTTTATTATTTAGCGTTGTGTTGTACCACAGTACAGAAAGTGTTGTAGATCATTTTGTACAAACTGTCTTGAATTATTTTTTATTTGACAGTGATAGGTGTGGGGAAGATAAACAAATGAAATCACTCAGACTCACACCTAGATGTCAGGGATATAGATACCACACTGCTTTCAGGCTAGCAATATCAACACGCATCGATGTAGACATCAGTGATCAGTTTTCCATTTCATGCTGCTTATTTATGAACAAAACAATACGACTGAAGAAGAAAAAAGTACATACATAAATGATTGGGTTAATTGACTGCAAGAAGCTAAGGAGGCATCCAATCACATTGAACCCCAGATTCTCAGGATTGTCGACATGCTAATAAAGAGTGCACAATTTTTTTAAACTAAAATTACGTGAAATTTTCAGCTGAGATTTACTTTATATCTGTGTTTTATCCGCGTTTGAGGCTACAGATCTGCCTTTCATTAAGGCCAGACTCAAACCCCTCTCCTCGCCAGTGTCTGCTCAACCTATCAGAAGGCATTGACCTACTGTCATTGAATTATTCCCAACTCTATTGTGGCTGTGAATTGTACCGATTGTATTGTGTTGGTAGGTGTGCAATATACCTGAATTTTCCCCTGAATTGAACTGTTTGAGTTTGGGTTGTGTAGTCGTGCAGCTACATTGTCTGGGGCTGTTTTGTGGATCTTAACTGTGCGGCTGCACTGGAGTAGTAGTTATCAGAACACCGGGGGTGTACAGTAAACTGGCCCCCCCTGTGTACCTTCTTTCAGACCTGTAGCTCGCCTTTCTAAATCACACCTTATTCCGTTCTCTACATATAACCCGTAACGCACAGGCAGGCCTAACCTGACGTGATCGAGGGACGGGTTTGAAGAGGTGCAGACGGTGGCCAACTTCATTAGCAGCCACTGATACTCCACATTCTCCCAGGGTGGGAGACATAGGTTGGAGTACTACAATCAGACGTTCCAAGAAGAGGAACCAAAACACAAAGTTACCCCGTCCAGAAGTGGGTCAGGAGCTTCACACATGCGTGATAATCACGTTTCCAGCACCCTCCCCACGGCAAGTTTTCAGAGGATGAAAAAACAGAAATAGTATATAGCGTGTGTCATTGTTATTTAGCACTGCCGGCTCTTCGCTGTAAGTGAAGGAGTGACGGCTTGGGGAGTACGTCTTCTTTGACAGTGCGGTACAGGTTAACCAGTGAGCAGAACTGTGAATGGTGCGTTGGGCAGATGCAGACAGCTGAAAAGGTAGCCCGCCCCTCTCTCTGTGCTCTCCGTGTGCTGGGAGAGGTTTACAGGGCAGCCTCCCCTTGCGAGCCACGGGAGAGCCCCAGGCAGAGACGCAGCCCAACCCCCGGGAGCACGTCCCTCTGTTCTTCAGCTGCGTCCGCCACGACACCAGCCCCCGGAGGAACGAGTCTGGGGGAGACGCGTCTCTCTTCCTCACCGCGATGGGTCTCTGTCTCGCACAGATAATCTGTCAAGTGAGAGACGAGCGAACAAACTGCCCATTCTTCTTCCTGCTATTTTCCCATGTCAGAAGGCCACTGTACCAGAGGAAAGATTCAGAGACTCTTTTCATCTTCCCCCCACCGACCCCCTCTGCCCCCCTCTGCCCCCCCCGCCCTGCTTCCAACTCGTCTGAACAAACTTCCCTTTATTCGGGAGTTTTGCAGAAGACGGCTTCACCAGCAGCTCCTGGAGAGAGAAGGAGGCCCCCTTTCTCTCCTGCTGACAGTAGAGAGAAGGAGCTCTTAATTATCCAGGAAGTGACAATGTCAAGGGGCTGGCAGAGAGCTGGCGGCCTGATCTTTGCATTGATTTCCCGGCTTTGTTGCCATTTCAAGATCAAGATTAGAGCCACAACAGATTTTCCCTGCGTGTTGTGATCCCCTTTGCAACGTCGCTCAAAGTCGGGGCTCAGTAATGTGGAAACTTTGATCCATTTGGTCTGACCCAGGGGCAGCTTAATTGGCAATTTGAGACTCGGTAAACTCAATGGAGGCCAGGCTTCACCAGCATTTAGGTGAAAATAATTTACCTTCTAGCCTTTCATAGTTGGCCCCATTTTTCTTCCTTTTAAGTGTATTTTTCTTACTTTTGAATATCTCTTGACCCAGATGTTTAGTGCTAGGGGTGTGGGTGGTCTGTGATGAAAGTGATTTAGATTTGGATTATAGCTGTCACGGGGGTGACCTGCAGATCCTTTTATATCATACCATGCAGAAAGTTTATTTTTATAAATAGGGCTCTTGAAATGAAGATGTGAAGCTGTCCAACCACTTGGAGTGAACAAAGTCTTTATAGTACACAGAACCGTCCTGCTATGTTTCACTAAACAACCCTTCAATGATGGGGGGGGG
>JAOVYW010000038.1:3021340-3032234 GCA_025775045.1 Hiodon tergisus | reverse complement strand
TATCTTTGATGTAAATGTATGTATGATATCTTTGATGTAAATGTATGTATGATATCTTTGATATCTTGCTAGGTGGCCAGCTGATCCGTCATGTTTTCCTTTAGTTTCAGTAAGCTTTGTAGCAAGCAAGCTAACTTTTTATATTTTGGCCAGGCTTGCAAGTTTCAATTTTAATGTTCCGTTTAATTGGATGTTATAGAATATTACCCAGAGTGGTACCCATAGTTTAAAAGGCTAGATATGAATATTATTATAAAATGAAGTACGTTCAAAAGCTATTTTACAACCCATAGTGTTCAGTTATATTTCTTTGTGGAATTGAATTTAAATGTTTTATGGTGAAGTTGTTTGATTCAGCTATGTGGCATTTTATAAGCCTTTTTTTTAAATATATGACCTCATAATAAAAATATGATGTACATGATATGCTTTTTCCAAACTGTATGGCCTGTTTAATGAGTTTTAAAACCTAGCATGATTGTTAATATTTGTTTATAACAATAATAATAATAATAATTGTTATTATTATTATCATTGGAAAGTTAAACCGGGATAATTGTCATTGTAGACCAAAATATATCATGATGTAGTTTTCGAGCCATTTTGCCCAGCCTTACCTGAAGTGTGACAGTGTGTGTAAGGATGAGTAGATATGTGCATGTGAAGGAGAGCGTGTGTGTTTTTGTGTGTTTGTTAGTGCGTGCGTTTTTGCGTGTGTGCATTTGTTAGTGGGTGTGTGTGGGCGTGTGTGTGTGGGGAGGTGTCAGACAGTTTGTGAGTGTGTGTTTGTGCGTGTTTGTGTGTGGGGTTTAAGACGGTTTGTGAATGCGTGTGTGTGTGGGGGGTTTAAGATGGTTTGTGAATGTGTTTGTGTGTGGGGTTTAAGACGGTTTGTGAGTGTGTGTTTGTGTTTGTGTGTGGGGTTTAAGACGGTTTGTGAGTGTGTTTTTGTGTGTGTGTGTGTGGGGTTTCAGACGGTTTGTGAATGTGTGTTTGTGTGTGTGTGTGTGTGTGTGTGTGGGGGGGGTTCAGATGGTTTGTGAATGTGTGGGTGTGCGTGGGGTTTAAGACGGTTTGTGAATGTGTGTTTGTGTGTGTGTGGGGGGGGTTTATAGACGGTTTGTGAATGTGTGTGTTTGTGGGTGTGTGGTGTTTAAAGACGGTTTGTGAATGTGTGTGTTTGTGGGTGTGTGGGGTTTAAAGACGGTTTGTGAATGTGTGTGTGTGTGTGAGCATGCTCCAGAGGCAGCAGACCGTGACAGCCTGGACGAGTTGTAATCAAAATGCAAATGTTGTGTTCATCGTTTTCTAAGGAACGTTAATGTGGTTCAGACCTGGCCCTTTGTCCTACAGTTCTCAGTGGGGCTTTAATGTCTGACAACAGCACAACATCTGCACACCTCTCCGCATTACTTTTAAACCTACCTCACATACAATTCCAAAAGCTCAGACTTGACGAGTGCTTCTGGAAGCTCTTCATTTCAAAATAATCATAAATTCCTGCGCAGAAGAACATTTTTAAATGGACCTGGCCACTCAGAATTAACTTTGTTGAGAATTACCTTTTGCACTCCAACCGAAATGGCTCAACGTTTACGCGCCGTCTTCCGAAACGAAAACCAGCCTCACATAAAAAACCAGCCTCACAGTGTTTATTTATTATGCACAGTTAGAACGTGTATACCGTTCTTCATTTTGCTATTAAAGGCTGTGTGACACACGTAATGATATATCTGAAGGATCATTTTGAAAAACATTCCTCTAAATGCTGGATGTGATAATTCATTCTGTGGTGCCTTGTATAATCTAAAATGATGAATTGTTAAATTGCTTTTAGTATTTCACAGTTTGCCCTGATAGTGACATGACAGGTATGAAATGTCAGTTTGTGATGGCCTTCTTGTTTCCTCCTAGGACTGAGCTGTTCAGCTGGATGTGAAATGTGAAGCACCGGGCTTTAAAATCACTATAACAAGGCAAGGGACTTTTACAGGTAAAACCAAAACAGCAACAGCTTTGCATGTGATGCAGATAAATCACATTGATATAGCCATTTCAATGCATGTTTATTCAATTGGTGAATTATATCATAATAATCGCTTCAATGCATGTTTATTCAAACGCGTGAATTATATCATAATATTCACTTCAAAGCATGTTTATTCAAATGCATGAATTATATCATAATAATCACTTCAATGCTTCTTTTTTCAAACACTTGAATTATTTAATAATAATCACTTCAATGCATGTTCATCAAATAGTCACTTCAATGCCCTTGTTTAAAACAGACACACTATTGTAAAATAACGTATATCTTATTTATTGTCTTTTAGAAAATGTAATTCTTGCAATGCCAAAATGACATAATGACAGCAACTTAGACAGCTTTACGTAATTTTGAGTGGGTGGCTTGCCACAAAGCCAACGCAGGGAGACACAATGTGATTTTTGATTAAAGTCATTCAGGAATAAGTTATTGCGCAATTGCAAGTAGGTAAGCAGATGGGCCCCGTGCAAAGGTGACGTTGTTAATGGACATGCTCATCGATATCCGATCTTGCCGATGCAATACTGGTAAGCCTGGCTCTCCACTCGGTGGTCGAATTGTGCTCGGTTCCGGTCTCCGGTCGCCTGTCTCCGGTCTCCGTTCTCCGGTCGCCTGTCTCCGGTCTCCGGTCGCCTGTCTCCATTCTTCGGTCTCCGGTCGCCGGTCGCCTTTCTCCGGCTTCCTTTCTTCGGTCTCCAGTCGCCGGTCGCCTGTCTCCGGGAGGGGCACTTTGATCTCCTTTCACGTTCCCGGATTACGCTTTCGGAGCAGTCGCTTCTTTTTCCGGAAGCTTCTTTTTGTTCCGGGGGCTGCGCCTGAAGTGTCGCTGCACGCCGGATACCCAGCGTTTGTGTTTCACTCTCCCGCTCAGTCCCGGCAGCCTTGACATTGCATTTAATCTTTAAAGAGGGACAGGCACCCCTGCCGTGACTTCCACATAGTTATATCCAACGCAACTTTTAGTTAAAAATGCACCTCCCCGGCTTAATGCCTTCAGACACCGGCCCCGGATTTTCTCTGGCTCCACTTGTAGACAGCATCAGCTATTAAGGATGGTTTCTCAAGGATCAAGGGCTCTATTAGTGTTGAAATGTGTCAAACTAATTTGTGCCCGGGAACTGTTCTTGTTATGGGCACCCTAATATGTGCTGACACTGGAGTCGAGTCTGTGTTTGACACACCTTACTTGCCTTATCCGTGATCGCTTTGAATCAGCTTTAATCAAATAAAACAACACATGACTAGGGACCTAACCACAGGCTAGTTGCCCATAGCAGGACGAGCTAATGCTAAATACTGATCACTAAACATTTGCTTTGCAATTTGAGGCACCTGCCTGGTAAATTCGATATAATTTACTTCATTTTCTTTACTTTTCATACCTGACCGCCTTTGGTTGTTGTGAAGTTTTACGTTTTTTAAGGCCTTGCACTTTATCCACTGAACACTCATTTCGAAAACTGCACAAGGAACGAATTTTCATGCAGAGGAGAGCTATGCCAATACAATCTGTGCACTGCTTGACAAAGCAGGCAACATTTCTTGTGTTTATTGATGTAGTGTTATATTGGTTTTATGCCGTACTTCCCATTGGCTTTACATATATCTTTTTCTGGCAGATTATACCATTATACCGTTTTAACTGATGAGAAAATGAAAGGCAGGGCTAAAAAAGGTAAATGCTTGTGCATGCTGGTTTCAGACCTATATGTAAACTGTGGCTGCTCCACACACACAGATTCAGTATATAAAACCACCGTATTAAGTACTGGAGGGGCAGGCAATATGTGAGGCCCTCATCGCACAAGCTTGGTTGTGCTACAATTCATTCAGATAAGGGCACCAAAACAAATAGCGATGCTACTAATGGATATCCCTGGTACAGGAAGGGGGAAAGATGCTATGACGCTAAACCGAAAAGCTAATCCATCGAATGGACTTGCTGGTGGCCTTGGGTAGGTGGTACGGAATTTTCCTTCGCGGTGTTACTAATGAATCAAGAAGAAAAACCATCAAGACACGCTGCTACAGCAAAAGTTCACTCCAGTGAATAGGTTTGCTTCAGGGATGGCAAGATATATTGCCTTAATATAGTTTAATTGAATGTGTTGAGTTTTTTATTAATTAATGACCTTTACATTCCATAGTATCTTGCCGCCCTTACTTAGTTACTTGACCCACCAGTTAACCTTTTACGCCACCACTGTGTTAATCATTGCCTAATATTTTTACCTGCAGTTATGCAAACCCGTCTTATCGACCTGTCGCTTTGTTGTTCCCCGGCTGTAGTCATATTGACACCTGCATCCTGGACTAATGTTCACCAGGGTGCAGGGTGTTAAAACCGCTCCACTTAATAGTTTACTTGGCTAGACGTTTAGTCATTGATTAATCTGCAGGCAGACAATCTGCGGAAGATATGAGACTTTTCACTCAACTGCTAAACATCCTCACATTACAAATTAATACTAGTCTATATGAAAACATGCATGTCAGATGAATTTGCTTATTTTTTAGCACATTTTACATGTTGGTTTGTATTAATCTACATGTGTTGCGTACGATTGTTTCAGTCCATTGCATAAATCAATAAACTTCCCTTGACATGATTATTGGTGCGGAAAACCAAAATGGTCCAATGTATTTGCAGAAAATCCTTGCAGAGTATTGTTGCTTTGAAAGTGTTAGGCAAACGCTATGTAAGGTGTTACCATGTAGAAGTTTCCACAGTTTATCATTGAAATAAACCTGTGTATCATTTGTTTATTCATTTAATCATGACAAATTATTTTTCAACTGCTCTGATCTTTACACTTATTATTATTATTATTATTATTATTATTATTACTATTATTAATAATAATAATAATAATACAGCAGACACCCTGTTATCAGTATGAAGACCACTGGATATTGACAATGGGATTTCTTAGAACCCGTATCATCCCAAGATGTGGTTGAATAGACAATGTTTGGATAATCCGGTCATGAATCTTAACAGCTCACTCAAGACTGTCATGCAGGAAAGTTGCCATGACGAACATGAGTATCTGTATGTTCCCTCGGTGCGTCAGTCAGTTTTATATGCTATCTTAAATCGAGCAGTAGCACATCGCTGAAGAAATCACATTGTAGTATTGTGTCTGGCCGTTGTTAATATTACTGGACAGTAAACTGAGGTTAACCAGCATTTCAAGAACATTGCTTTCTAAGCAGCTTATACAGCAACTACATTTTGGAAAACCGCTTAAGACAAGCAACGCAATTCTGACTGATGGGAACCATGGAGATGAAGCTCAAAAACAAGATAACAGACATTATTATTAGAGATACATAATCCTTTTTTTATTTTTATAATGCAGCCTTTATGCTATTAAATACATTTGTCCATTCTTGGAGGACGGCGAACCTTTTATACAGTTGGAGAGGATCATTGTCTTGGGAACTTGTACCTGTCAAACGGTCGGTATGATTGGCGTTCCGCCGCCTTTGTTGAGGTTACTTCCCCCCCTGGTAACCAAAGATACGGATGCACACGCCCTCGTTTGCGTTGATGTTTCATGCCCTTATTTTTCCTGCACCTCCACTTAATGGCTTTCTCTTTGTCGGGTTGGAAATAAAAACCACCTGGCAAGACCGGGGGCTTCCATCCCGTTAGGTTCCCCTTGTTGTGTTTTGTGAAAAGTGCCTTTCTGAAATATTTCGGCCCCGCGTTAATAAAAGCTGTCGAAGATTGCTTACATGCGAACAGATTTGCGGACGCGAGTCCAAACGTTGTATGGGATAAAAGGAAAATTGATCCATTATGTCAAAAAAGCCATTGTCAGATATTCTATTTTCAGTCAAAAGGAGACAAGGAAAGCTTGCATTGGTGAGGTATAATATTACTGTGAATGGCTTAGGATGTTATAAATGTTAGAGTTTTTAGTTTTTTTTAGCTTTCGCTCAGATTTATTTACAGTTCCAGCCTGGCAATACAAATTGGAATTCAGGGCTTACTTTTTTAATTAGAAATGATGCCTTGTAGAGTTGAAGTGATGGATTGCTTAATCAATACATCGACTGTGACTCCCTGATGATGAACGTTTCTATTGATAGTTCCCAGAGTAGCCTAACCTAACACTTTGTCTTTCAATGAAATTTGGCATTTGTTGGGAAATGAATGGAATTCCCATGTCTGGAAGCCAATGTTTTCAAATGGAACGTATCTGACATAAATTAAATTAGGTTTTTAATGACACTACGTGTTTATGTTAATACCAGATTTCATCCTTCTGATGCAGTGCTGTGTGTACTTTAACTTGGTTGAATATATTGAATGACCATATGTATATCAATCAATTCAAACCCCATGGTAAGGAACTTGACCGATTAATTAAAAGCGATAGCAAACTTAAGTCAATATTACTGTTAATTTAGTATTTCTTATTTACACAGCCCAGTATATTATTCACAAGTCAGTATATTATGCTTTATTCTACAATTTGATAGATGTACTGGCATTAGTTGCGGTATGTAGGAAACCAAAATGTACATACTAAAAGAGTCTTAGCAGGAAGCTTAGAAGGTCAGCTGATGTAGAATGCCTGAATCCTGCACAGCTTTAGAACTAAACTAGTTTAAGTGAAGGTTTGGAGAAACTGTTCAAACCTGTGGTGCTGCCGTATCTGTAGCTATTTGGGAACGTAAATTATCTGCGTGCATGGTTGAAGTTCTGGAGTGCCTTCCTGTCTGTAGCCGTTTATAACGAACCGTTCAAAGAGAAGTTGAAAGACGCAACTCAGCCAACCCCACTTAACCCTGCTTTGACCAGTTCTGTAATTCCTTCCTTGCTTTTGAACCGCCTATTGGGCTGTTGTGTAATCTGAACCCTTAGATGGGCCTCTTTATGACCGTTACTCATGTTTGTCAATTAAATATCCCTGTTCATGCTAAATTTACTTCAGTTAGCAAGGATCAAGTTTCACCGCCCGTATGTATTCAGTGTCCTGACGATATAGAATGGAAATCGATATGTTTATAGTGGAGTTGTGATAATTTGCTTATTGCTATCATTATTTGTTAACTGTGCATCTAACCATGCTTAATCTAATTCAGTTCTTATACACAGTTCTTGGGAATATTGTTGATGCATACACAGGTTTTAATTAATGTTTAAAAGGCAATTTATCTCACCCATCGGACCTTCCATGAGTGTTAATACAGTATGTGACCAAGACCACAAAAATAAATGAACAGTTTTCAATTAATTACCCTTTTTTTTTTTTCTGACGAGTGCACTGTACAATCATATTTTTTAATGGGGCACTTTAAATTCATTGTCATGACCAGAATCTCGAGCTGTGCACGCACCATTATGCCATCAGCGCCCTGGATATTTCCTGAGCACGGCGTACATGGACAAAAGCGATTGCGTGCTCGGATTCGGTGTCATGAAAGGAATCTCGAGCAGTGCTCTCACTGTCCCCATGTCGGTGCTGAGAATGTTTTCCACACGGGCCGCGCCTGGACAAAAGCAATCGTACGCCAGCATGGAAAGAGCAGCCGGTTACTGCAGCAGGCACATTGAGTTGACTCAGACCATGACCAGAGATGAACTTTGACCCACCGGCTAATTTGAAATCACAACCCTGTGACACATGAGGGGATGTTGTTTCTGTAGTGGAATAAGGTCACATGGTTCTTCAAAGTTGAGAAAAAGGAAGTGGCCAACCTTGGGCGAAATCTGTGCTTTAGGAATGTCGCATGTGGTCTGGAACACCTCTCACGTAACCAGTTATGTGACATTGGAAAATGGAAGGGGAAATTAACAGCTGCTGGAATTAGTGGTAATGACACAATCCCTAACAATAATGTTGAATGAAAACATATTTATACAAATATACTTATCAGTCACATACATTGAGGAAGTTTATACGAATGTCAGAGTCAAAGCTTGAGTCATGAGAATGTACATATAAATCAAGCATTCCATTTCTGAGGTTCGTGTCCATGTCTCTTTTACTTGCCGATGGTGTGCCAGTAAAGAGTAAAAACTCTTTAATATGTATGTAACAAAACACCTTGAAGCTCAACACTAGAGCAGATGCAGAAAGGGACTGATTTAGCTGCAAAAGCGTGGTACGGGCTTTCTTCTTTCTTGTCCATATTATGAACAGTTATTCCACAGTGAGGGGACATGACACAAATGAGCTGAATCAGAGATCAAATGCTTTAAACTCTAATGAGAGCAGAGTGAATTGTAATGTCTCTCCCTTATCACTTTCTGGATCAGTGTCTGCAAAAAGTGACAGTATATGAAGTTTGGCACCTGTTATTATAATTCTGTATGTACCATATTGGTTCACCGCCCATTTTTTAAATTCACAGGAATCTGCTACTGAACATTTTGAATTGTAGATGTGCTCGGCCGGGGTTCGCGCTTGTCCCAGAGATGACGACGGCGACTCTGTGCTCCACCGAGTTCTGCCGCCCAGGCCCGTAAGCCGAGAGATTTGGCGGCTGCCGCAGGTGCCAAACTAACTAGGAGGGAGCCTGATTAACCAAGCTTAGCCGCCCTCCTGCTGAGGGATCTTACAGCCAGACGCAGTCACCCCAATGACAAAAAGCCAAGCAAACGGGGGGAAAAAACCACACACACAAAGAAACAGGAGCGAAACAAAATCACGTAGGCCCTAATGATACACAGAGGGAAATAAACAGGGGATAGGGTGGGTGTTTGTGCACGGAGCCACGTCTCCTACGTACGTGGGAAAATTCCATCACTTTGTAATCAAAGGAAGAAGCCCGCCAAAGTAAGACTTATGTAAGGCACCAGATGCTTCCTTTTCTGTCATCGGTCATTTAACAGTATCCTCATTTAACTGGCACCTTTAATGGGCATTGGGGGGTGCCAAAAATGTATCAATTTCCCTTTCCGTCGAGTGGAGAACAAGTGCATAGCTATTAGGTTCCTCCCTGTCGTCTGCATTGTCTTGCGGAAACCAAGGGACTGGCGATAAAAGGTAAAATAAAACCAAAAACGTGCGGTTTATAAATGGATTTGCTCCGTGACGTAGCCTAGCGGATCCAATGAAGCATGCGCACAGCACCTCCGGCTCTAGCTGCTCTCGACGGTTTCTGGAGACGGGTCGAGGGGTTCACGGGGGCCCGATTGCCAGACACCATCTGCCGCCACCAGGGAAAACCCTAGGCGTGTGACACCTTCTAGCAGATTTTCTGCAGAGCAGATGTGTGTGAAATGCAAGACGAGGTGGATAAGGAAGAAGTGGAAAGCAAGGGAAGAAAGAGTGTGTTTATAGTGAAAGTAATATTGATGCAACAACTACTGACAACAGTAATAAAAAAATGAAACAAGAAGTACACTATATGGACAAAAGTATTGGGACACCTACACATTATATCTACAAGAGCTACATCTACCTTTCATCCCAAAGGTGTTCGATAGGGTTGAGGTCTGTGTGGGCCAGTCAAGTTCTTCCACACCAAACCCATCCAACCATGCCTTTATGGACCTTGCTTTGTGCACTGGGGCACAGTTATGCTGGAACAGAAAAGGGCCTTCCACAAAGTTGGAAGCATAGAATTTTCCAAAATGTCTAGGTAAGCTAAGGCATTAATGTTTGCCTTCAGTGGAACTAAGGGGCCTAGGCCAACCCCAGAAAAACAACCCCATAGCATTATCCCTCCTCCACCAAAATTGACAGTTGGCACATTGCAGTCAGGCAAGAAACGTTCCCCTGGCATTCGCCTAACCCAGGCTCATCCATCCGACTGCCAGATAGAGAAGCGTGATTCGTCACTCCACAGAACACGTTTCCACTGCTCCAGAGTCCAGTGGCGGCGTGCTTTACACCACTCCATCCGGCGCTTAGCATTGTGCTTGGTGATGTACAGCTGCTCGACCATGGAAAACCATGCCATGAAGCTCCCGGCGCACAGTTTTTGTGCTGATGTTAATGCCAGAGGAGGCTTGGAACTCTGCAGTTATTGAGTCAGCAGAGCGTTTGCCGACTTTTATGCACTATGTGTGACAGCACTTTTTACTGTTACAAGAGGGCCTAGCTAAACAGTGTATAATGGGTCACTCTGTTGGTCACATTAACTATATAAATCAGTTGCGCAATAACATAGCATTTCAGTCCATTACTGATGTTGCTATGCAACGCTTGAATCTCCTATGTATAGTACTGAGTACAAACTGACTACAAAGTGTTTTCGCTGTTTGCCATGTCCACATGCGTAAACACATACAAGGTAACTGTCCCCGTTGATTTGATGAAGGATGTTTTGTTAAAGGCTTTAACTGTAACACACCCAACAAAACCAGGATAAAAACTAAAATAAAAAAATAGAGGGTTATATTTAAATGTATAAGCGGACCTCTTCTTCTTGAATGGGGAAAAGGCTTTACATTAGGGAGGTAGGGTACATCAGGCAGGCCGTACTTTGTTCTCTCCTTATTTAGCTTTCTCCCTGGAGCCAGATTTCTCACCTGTATTGACTACTACTGAGGCAACTGGATGTTTATTTAAACATCGACTGTAGGTTTGTGTACTGCGGGAAAAACATGGATTCTTAATGTCTATGTATAGGTTCCGTAGTCGTCTGGGACGATACTCGGCAGGGGCGTGATGGAGTGTTTAGTGAATGCTATAAAAGTCCTCTGATGGGGTTAGGTGCAATGGGTGGATATTGACAATCTCTATTCACCCTGCTATCTGCTGTCCCTGACAATTTAGTCAAATTGCCAGGCACAAGCACCAGATCCAGCATATTTTTATTAAAGAAAAATCAGTCATGGGACCAAACTTATTGATTATTATTATTATTATTATTATTATT
>JAOVYW010000038.1:3004510-3021240 GCA_025775045.1 Hiodon tergisus | reverse complement strand
GTAAAGCGTCTTTGTGACATGGCAACATGTGAAAAGCGCTGTATAAAAATAAAATTGATTGATTGATTGATTGAATTTGAATCAAGAAATGCCAAATGCAAATCATATCGCAGGAATCGAGGTATGTATTGCGCAAGTTAAGTTGCACGGTGAGAGCAAGTCACGTCATATTGTTTACCGACACAGTGGCTGGCAGACTTGTAGTTGGAGCGGAATAAGCAAAATAAGCAAATGCCCGAACGCCATTGGCGGGGGAGGCGCTTCTTCCCATCCCCGTTACAATACTTTGTTGGTGTAGGTGACAAACCAGCGCTCCTACTTGGTCTACTTGTAAAAAGACCTGCCATGTGGGTTTGTTAAGCAAAGTCTACTTCATTTTACTGATGCATATTTTTATGTTGAAAATATATTATCAATATAATTATTTTGAATGTTCTAACCTCAGATTTGTGAAATGATATACTGTTCGGCAAGTGTTTGTCATATTCTGACCATAAAGAATAGTCTGGTTTCTTCAACTTTCACTCAGGAGCAAAAATCAGCCTTTAAACTTTTAAGAAATAATGATTTGACATTTGTCGTGATAATTATCGATATTGACTGATATGAAATTTGTAATCATGATAAAGTTTTTGGCTATATCGCCCAGCCCTATGATTAACATTTGCCCACAAAACCACACCATAAAAACAACTTATATGCTTTGTGCCGCGAATTTGTGCCTTTTCAATTGTATCTCTTGTGTGCATTTCATTTTCCAGTATTCATCTCTGTGCTCTGTGTGATTGTATTCATCTGTTGTTCATTGAACGGGTGCTTTTTAGTTCATTAAATGGGTTCATATGTGCTCTTATTCAGTCTAACATTATGTGGCCTTCATTTAAAGTACACTGATTCGGTTATGTTTTGAAATACATGACTTGTTATTTTGCTTGGAGGATTCACATAACATTTTATAGTGAATTACAGGATTCACTATAATTTTTATGGTTGGGTTAATGTGTAGTGGGATGCAAGTTATCTGAGGGCTTATTTATCCTGTGGCTACCTCCTTGTGGATGAAGGAGAGGTCTAAACAAGCAGGTATAGTTTACAATCCTGTGGCTACCGCTCACCTTGTGGATCTGAACAGGCAGGAAACCTATGTGTTGGGGAAGTGTATCAGGAGAAGTCCTGCTTAGGTGGTTTTTGCCTTAAAAAGTCACTGAGAGACGGCGACACTGGTCAGACTTGTGTGAATGTGTGTCTGAATAGAGAATGTGTTGTATGGGGCCCATGTGTTAAAGTTAACTAAATAAGAGATTGGGAAGAAGGAGAAAGAGACGCGATATTGAAAAAACTAACAAGTCTCGTAAATATAATTTAAACAGTAGGCAAATGGCCTTATGTAAATTAGGAAGGAATAATACACAGAAATTGCAGGTGTGACAGGGTCGGGGGAGCAATCGTAGAATTGATAGAAACACCTGGTCTGCATTACATAGTGATACCAATAATAGACCACGTGTAGACATATTATCCTCTGGCAATAAGCAGAGACAGGACCAGGACAGGAAAGTGGATTGGAAATCCTGTGGTTAAAGTACAAGTGACGAAAAGACTGGTAAAGCGAAGAGAAAAAATTACAGAAACAATTTAAAAAATAGGACTGACTATAGTAGCAAACACGGTAGATAAGATAAGTGGGGAAGGGTATAGGGCGCGAGTGCAGGGAATTACGAATACCCAGCAGAAAACAGGAAGTGGAAGTCTTGGGTGAAAAATACCCTGCACTAAAAACAGATGTAGCTAAAATATCGGAAAAACAAACTAAAAGGATGGTCACAAAATAGCCAATTTTGATTTAAGCATATGTGAAGAGATGCAGGGAATGGTTAAAAAACCATGCGGCAAAAGAACGAACAAATAGAGGCCAAATGGGCTAGGGAGGTTACGGAGCCAAAATAAATAGTTTCAGATACAATAATAATTGGACAGGAGGGAGCAGCATTGGGAGTTGGTTTCAGGTGGAACAAATAACTTAAGAGTGTGGCTGTCGGAGGACAGGACAATGATGAAAATAGTTGCAGACACACCGATGAAGGGGGTCCCGAAAGAGGTAAGGATCCCTAAAATAGGGGAAAAGGTGAGAAAGAAAAACAGTTGTCTGTCTGATGGTGTATTGCTTGTTACCTGTCCTAAGATCACCAGGTGAGCAAGTGAGCCATCAGATGATGCTGTTGCAGCTGCCCCCTGCTGAAAGAGTTCCCCCGATAACGGACGAGGAAGCAGCAGAACTAAGAGAGGGGTACAAAAATGTCCTGGTACCCGATGGTTGGAGGTCCTGTCCTGCCTATGATCAGCACACCAACCACACAGAAACAAAGGAACTGTGTATAAGTAGTAGACTGTACGGAGAGTAAAGATCTTTTGTCTCCCTCTAAAATTAACGGGGGAGTTTTTGGTCTCACAGCCCAGAGATTCTAGTGAATTTGGGATAAGTAAGCAGTCGTAGTCATCCCGAAAAGTGCGTTGATATAATATTGTACATGCGTATTATGTGTTTATCTAATTTCACTGCTGTGTGTTATGCTTTAAGATGATGTGTTCTTTCCTAATAAAGTCTAAAGTCCAAGCAGAGTGTATCATAGCTCAGGAGGGGTAGGGGGAAGGCATGATTATGTGGGAGACCTGAGGATCTCAAAGAGGGGAATTATGGTAGCAGAGGATTTTTGACAAAAAAATGTGTAGTGGCATGCTAGTTACCTGAGGGCTTAGTTATCCTTGGAATGTTGTAGATGTAATTATCGGGTGGTATGCAATTATATGGTGGGTTAATAGTTATCTGATGGAATGTTGTTACTGCAATAAACAGGGTTAATGTGTAGTAGAATGCTGTTGTTGGAACTGCAACAAAACCACAGTTGTTTCCCTATTCCAATAAACAGGAATTGGGTGAAGGCAGAACTACCTAGGGCCAGGGAGGTAACCACAATGGTTTTCTTGGATATGTATTAGCAAACGGGCCAATCGTGACCCAGTAGGGTAAAAGCCGTGACCAATGGGGGTAGTGAAACACTGTGGCAATGCCGTGGGAACCTCCCATTAGAGGAAGGGCGGGTATGTTTGAATTGTACAAAAGCTGGTGTGCCGATGCTGTTCGTTGGGTTGTTCCGCGACACCATGGCTTTTGTTCTGTTTACAAAATAAAAGTCTTAATTTTCTGAAGAACCAAGTCTCTGTCTCCTAATTACAATTCCAACAGAAAATATTGAAAACGACTCTTCCATAGACTTCTGTTGGAATCGAAGAATGCGGAAGTCACATGTGTCGTGGGACAACCGATAGTTCCAAACACTGAATAGTTCCTGCACTGAACCACTTTAATTTCAGTGTTTCTCAAGCACACTTACTTATTTTTTGACTTTGTAACGCATTAGCTGACCTCTCATGAATCTAGTCAATAGTGTCATTTTATGTAGCCAGTTTAGTTGATGTTGATTCTTAGATAATAGCTAGTTAGATTCTAAATGCAGTTAGCTAACGTGAGCAACAGTTCACTAGCTACTATAAGCAGATGTCAGTTGGCCTACATTTAGCTCAAATTATTTGCAGTTATTGGCTATTGTTAACATACAAAGTTTATATTTAGTGATTAGATTTGTTAAAGTTAGCAACACTTATTACAAGACCGTACCGTATTAGTACACCTAATTTCAGTGAATGATAGCTAGCTAAATTAGATAGCATGGCTAGCTTATATCTAACAAGGTATTTCCTTGATTAATGCAGTCATTACGCACATCGTTTGTTAGACAGTGCATCAGTGACGGGTGATAAGTTCAGCAGCATAAATGTGGATGATCATAGTAAAAAGAAAAGTATAACTGCAGATAGCTAATTACTTTCTGCTGAAGAGCTGACGTGAAACGATGGGAGACTAACTTTGATGACCTAGCTGGCTACAAAATTATCTAAAAAGCAATTGCGCATGTAATTGTCAGAAACTGGTCTCTGTATCCTCCAAAATAAACATAGAGTTGAATTAATGCCTCTAAACAACAAAACCTGAACTTTATAACCTTCATGAAGGTAGGATTTATTGCAGGGCTGCTAGACTGTATTATTTTTATCTTAGTGTACCTAATAAACTGGCACCTGTATATATGCTTATAGGCTTCATAGAAATACCAAAATTGTATATTGTTAGAGTATTGAAGTGCAAATACCATACCCCACCAACAATAACCCAGACAAGCTGTCTTCCACATATTTGCAAATATGTAAATAGTGTACATGGCATGGAGCATAAAATTAAGTTGAGCTACAGAGCTACACATCATTGCTTTCAGCTACTGGTCTTCACTTTGTGTGTGTGGGACAGTCCTAATACAGTAGAAGAGAGAGAAAAATGGCCACCGAGACTGCACGGCCTTAAGGTGGGACTAGGTCTAGGGAGAGAAGACTTGTTACTGAAAACAACCATTTATCATTATTTAATTTCAGATTCAATATACTGGACACTGTACACTGTACATCTCCCTGTAGGAGGTCGAATGTGTTTCTATGAAGACTGCCCACTCAAGAAAAAACGTATTTACCCTCTCCCGGGATATATTATAAAATGTTTTGTAGAATGCAATTTGTTGCTTTGTTCATTTTGCACTATTGACCAAACTTATTTCTTGGGTTAAATTGAGCAGTTGCTTGCATACATTGATATTCACTTGTTGTGCATGCTTATGTGAATGTCTTAACATAACATTAGGATGTGAGTAACTATGACCATAGAAGCATGAGAAAAATATTAATGTAAACATGCTGTAAATGTATTCTACGTTTTGTGAGAAATCCCCCATCCCTCCAAAATAAAACACAGAAAAACTGATTACTGCTGTATCTCCATCACTCCCCAGAAAAAATACTACTGTAAATGTAGCAACTTATTAATCAATGCACATTGTACGTTAATATTTACCGAAAATAGCTGCAAATATAGTCGCTGATGCTGTCTATCCCGCTTATACCCATTCAAACAGGTTGACAGCATTGATTTGTTTGGTACTTTTGAAAGATACATGAACCACGTGACCGCGTGGCGGCGAGATCAAAGTGTTTTCCAACTCTCTTTTTCAGCGGCTCTGAGTGGACATCACATCAACCGTAAAAGTTGAAAACAGAAGTCAGATTAATGTGTTATGTTAGAAGTTTATGCAACCTATTTATCAAAGTATGCTATGGCAACAAATAAAAGAGAGGTGCGAGTCAGCGACTTTTTAATTTGACAGAACATGAGCTTTTAAAACTACTTTTCAGTGCACTCATAATTTCACTTGGCTGTAGCCTGTTTGCTTAGTAATATTATGTTTATATGTTTTCACATTGTTTCCAGAACTGGCTGCAGCGGAAAAACTTGGTGGAGAAGGCGTTTTGTGCCAGGAAAGTTGGGAAATACGTATCATAGAAAATGATGGACCTTAACATAAAGAAAAGGAAGCAGACACTGGAGTTAAAAGGGGGCTGAACTTTTTATACAATTTTATTGTTTATATATCAAACAAATATATATGCTGCTTGTCATTAGCCAGTCAGCTGTACAGGCCTGTGTCATGTCTGCCCAATAAAATACCAGTCTTCACTATAGATGCATCAACCATTGTTTCATTATTCTATGCTACCATAGGGTGTAGCTAAGTAAAACACAAATCCAATCAAGCCTGAATTCAAACCATATTTATGATAAAATAGGCCTATATACCAAAAATAAATTAATACTGTATTCCTAATACCTAAATTGGACAGGCCAAATTATACTTGTCTTGGTTCAGATGCCGGTGGAGAGTTGAGTCAGGTGATTCAGTTGAGGTCTCTTGCTCTTTAATATTAGTAATAAACTAGGATCTCAACATTTTTTTTGTCTGAAAGAGTATTGAAACACTGGAAGTTAAACTGTGAAAAAATTATGCATTGTATAAGTGAACTAAATTGAACTTATTGAAGGATAGAAGTTGAAGAGCAAAAGTATTAACTGTAGCAGCCTTTAAAGAGAAAAAGGTAAAACATGTTGTGTGTCCTTAAAGTTATGTGCAGTCATATAACCATCGATTAAAGAACAGTGCATTTTAAAGAGGGATTACATAGGCCACAAGGAAATGTGTCAGATGTGTCATTTTATTGTGATAATTTCAAATTTATTCAAATCTAAACCCCATTTTTTTGGGAAAGGTCACTGTATTTTTAACAAACATCACTTAACAATATAAATAAATAACATGTTAACTTAATTAATACAAAGATACAACCAGAAGGTTCATGCCCACTTAATATATCTGACTGCATTAAAAAAAAAATTCTCCCGTTTGCAATTTCCAATACATCTAAGTTTAGTGCTCCGAATGTGATCACAACGCAGAAGGTTTGCACAGCTCTCAGATTGTAGATGGGGCACAATCTTCCTAACGGCACTACTAGCCAACAAGCACCAGGAAACGCTGGCTAATGGCGACCCAAGAGATTCATGTTGCAAACCAGCCTGAGAAGCGCTCGACCAATTCTTTTCTTTTGCTGTAACAGTCGGCAAATGAAATTATCTGGATTTTAACATGCAAATTACGATCATTGGTCCCAATCTACCATCAGCTTAGTATCTTTACTGACAGACCGACTCGATACTTTATTTTAAAATCCTTTGCGTCGCAGCGGGGTCCCGTTAGCAGACACATGCTGCGACTCCTCAGTTCAATACTGATTGCTGGGCGAGTTTCCGCTGATCTGGTTTATTACTACAGATATCCAGCAGATGGTAGCATCGAACAACATTGATTCGTGCATACGAAATTCACTATTAAAGCATGATTTAATACGATCTCGAAAGTTAAATAAATATGCATAATTACATTTTGTAATAATTTATAGAAATACTAAACTAGAAATTCAATGCGATTACCCTTCAAAAATATTGATAACAATGAAGTCTTGCACCTTTAAGGGGGTACAATGCACTTTGTAGCTGAAGTCAGTCAGATTAACGTTTCACCCATAGTTTTCATAAAATGGTACAATCCAGGGAATATTTATTGGTGAGCTTCGTAATCATCGCTGAAATAAATTACGTAGCAACACTAGACAGAAAGAAGGGGAGAGAGAACGAAGTATAGCATAGGTGTTAATAATAAATAAAATATAAATTAATATCTTACCAGCAACACGGTGGCAATAAGCGATTACTTTACTAATATATTCTAAAATCCGGCACAATAATAAACGTAATAAACCGCATTCCAGTTATAGGTTGTATAGATTTTAAGGTGCACTATATAATGCTGCCGTGGAAGAAGAATAAATTCGACCTTACTGAAAACGATAAGCGGACGAAACAGAAGGGTTATGCCGTTAGTTTGAACTGCTCTGCGCTGACTTCATTTGCCAAGTCTTGCCCACAGAGTGCACTTTACAGGGTTGGGAGTATGTTCAAATCTAAAAGGAGAAAGGTCAGAATCACCAGCGAGGACCCCACTTACACGGTACTGTATCTGGGAAATGCCACCACTATTCAGTCCAAAGGAGACGGCTGTATTGATGGGGCTGTAAGCAAGATATGGAGCAAGAGTGAAATGGGAAAGAATGGCACAAAGATGAAGCTGACTATCAGCTCGCATGGCATCCGAATGGTGCATATGGACGACAAGGCGAGGAGACCCGGACACTTGTACTTACTGCACCGGATAACCTACTGCGTTGCCGACCCTAGGCTTCCAAAGATTTTCGCGTGGATTTATAGGCATGAGATGAAGCACAAAGCAGTAATGCTAAGATGCCACTCGGTTCTAGTTTCTAAACCGGAGAAAGCAAAAGCCATGGCGCTCCTTCTGTATCAGACTTCCGCGACAGCCCTTGCTGAGTTTAAAAGGCTAAAACGAAGAGACGATGACAGGCACCAGCAACAGCAGCTTATCGGAGATAAAACAATACCTCTGATGCCCATTAGGAAGATATTGAACGGACAGTGCAGTTATAAACCGCCGGTGGAACGCAGCAGGAGTGCACCAAAACTTGGCTCCATAAAAGAAGACCTGCTCGGGGAAGAGGAGGAAGAGAAATCCATGCACTATGAATGTGAAAATATTCTGGATATTGCTAACGATTGTTTGGGAAACGGTCAAAAAGAACTTTCCAATATTATTAACGACCTTGGGGAAATTTGCATTGGAAATGACGTACAAACACTGAAAGCCGACCTCCTTGTGACTCGATTCCTCTCAGGCGAGAGTATGGGAAGCGGGTCGTCGAATGAAATCAGCCGAGAACCAATTTCTGCTTCTAACGGCGTAATGGAGACCAAAATGCAAGAAATTGGTTGACTTCATACGGACATAATCTCATAAAACTAAACTGCCCCGACTATTAACGGCTTAATTTATTTGTTTTGTACGTCAGTAGGATCGTGAATGCTTGTATTACCGTGCCTCCTCATCCAAAGTACTTGACTAAAGGTATGTTATGATTATTTTGAAAAAAGTTACACAATGATACACTTGACTTGGCATATTGGGGAACCTGAGCCCAAAGCAAATGCTTCAGGTCTATATAACGTGTATAATCTATTTATACACTGGAACAGCAAATTGTACGCACGGGGACTTTCGCACCCCGCGGTGGTCTTCTTCAATTTGTCGCGTAATTTCGATTATTTTTAAGCGAGATCCGTTTGCCACAGCCTTTATTCTAAAATCGAAATTCTTTAATTAACACTCCCCAACGGAAAAAACGGGCATTTTTTGCAATTGTCTCACTGCTGATCCATCATACATTTACCTTAGATGCACTGACGTACCATCTCCTATAAAGACATTACGTTTCCTAATCTTCGTTGATGCTCTTCTGTTGAGTGTGTTGGTAACGATTGCTTTGTTAATCTTATTGCCCTTTAACTTTGATTATTTTTGCTGTGCAAAAGGAATAAGATACCTTTGTCGATGGATATGTTTATAGTAAATTAATTATGAATAAAGCAATATTGCTTTGTTTTTTAAAAGAAGGAAATTTATGTTTTCTGTGAATCCCAAAAATAAAACAACAACAATAAACTTAACAGTTTATATATGCTAGGTGGTGCAATAGTTTATCATACTTTGGCCAAGACATGAAAACAAAGCTCTCAGTTCAGAAATTGTGGTTAAAAATGTTGGAAACAGCTGTAAACCACTAAGGATGCTCATTTGCAGTTTAGCATTAAAGGTTTTGTCACATTAAACTTTTAAAAAACATTAATAGAAAAACCTACCAGCCTGCTGCTTGTATGCAAGTTGTACATTATTTATATAATAATAAAGATAGCTTTTCAATGATGCCATTTATTTGAAGGATAAATAGAAGATGCCAGAACTATGTACCTCTTTGGTGCTATGACTTTTGTTAGTTTTTTATTAAAAGGTTTTTCAAATCTAGCATTAACAAAGTGTAAATATATTTTACAAACACTATTTACAGGCCTAATAAAAAATCTGTTGCACTTGAAACTGTGAGAAAACTGTTTTTAGAGTACTGGTTTGTACAGGGAAATAGAGGAGAGCAGTACTAAGACCATATTATAACAATGACTGATTGCATGTTTTCTACTGTGACATTTCACACTATCTTCATATTAGGAACACAGATACTACATGTCTGTTATTGGTAAGAAAAACAACAACGTAATATTGATAATCACCTTGGTCATGACATCATATGCTTCTGTAGCAGCATTTAAAATGCTGAAGAGATAAAAGCTTTCTATATTACGTTATTGTGATACTATATGAATAGATAAACCTCTTTGATGAGACAAAAGTTCTAATTCTATATTTAAATTGGTCAAAGACCTTTTGGTTAATTTAGACCATGCGGGTTCTTTTAGATATTTATTGGCTAAATAATTGTGTTTTAAAAGTTATATAAATAATCTACAGAAAATAGGAGTGATTGACTCTTTCTTTATTGATAAAATATAGAGTTCCTAATATTTTTTAAATTCAGATTTGCATTACAGAAAGCGTTATTTTTTGTATCCTGATTGTGTTTCCTAATAGAGAGTGCCACGTTCCAGGCAACTGCTGTTGTAAAAACAGTGATTTTGGATTCTGTGTCTAGATTTAACGACTGCCCACAAATAACTAGTCCATTGTTAGCTTCATTTCCTTGTATCTACAGGAAGCAGCTTTTGTATGATTCAGAGTTTCCCCAGACAGTAATCTTATAATCATAAAACAGACATCAAATAAATTTCTAGGATGAATTGAAACACCTCTTTTGCTTGATTTCAGGTAATCTGCTTTCCTCACATTGAAGCGTCAAGTAGTTTAATAAAACAAGAGACGTGAGTTCAACGTTTTTCAGCTCCCTGTTTTTTGCAGCGTGTTTGGAAGACAGTCAGATGTTCCAACATTGTGGATGAGCTCCAGTATTTGAGATCCTCGTGTTTAGGCATGGAAGGTTATCTTGGTGTCAATAATGCATGTATTCCTTGATTCACCAAGGAATTCCTGGTGAGGGTCCTTTTACAAGCAAAAATTAAATAGCACACCACAGTGAACATTTACCCCCTTTCACTCCAAAGAGGAAAATGCACATGGATCTGCACCAAAGGCCACAATAAAAATAATGGCAAATAACCTGAAGCATAAAAGTGTTAAAAATGTACTCCTCTTTTGAAATTCCTGGCTTGTGGCTTTACAAAAACATTCATGTCAATGTGGAAATAACTTTATGACTTAAATGTATTAATGATTCAACCCAAATTTAGATTTTTTCATTCTCTCATTTGATACTAAAGTGAGTTGAAGGTAACCTGTAGGCTGTTGGAAGAAAGAGTATCGATTATAAATGTGCAACCTGGATTATTTAAAATAATAAATAGGGCAATCTGGCTGGAAGAGAAGTACAATATTTGTAGCCATGGTTGGTCAGTATCTCAGCCGAGGTCTAAGGCTTAAAGCAACATTTGCAACTTATTTGTTTACTTGCAACTATCTGGGCTATCTCTGTGTTATACTATATCAGAGTTTGTGTTTTTTGTGTCCATCCATCCCATTTTAAATAAATCCTTATAATCCTTAAAATCCCAATAACAATTTCCCTGAATTGAGCTGAACTGCTGACAATATGCTTTCTGGTCATTTTTTCTCACATTTTTATACATTTATTGTTTCAGTCTGAAACATGCTTTTTAAAAATATTTTTCTTGTCTAAATAAACAATTTCTCAAACGTGAAGTCAGCATGCCTTATACATGCCAAGCTCTGTGTTTACAGAAGCAACAATTAAAAACTAAATATAATGTGAAATTGCAAAGGATGTGTGTGTACACAACAGTTTTGATAGCAATAGGTGACTGAGGAGAAGTTCTGGTTTGATAGTCCTGCGTCATTTCCTTCCTGTTCTTTTGTTTTAATTCACTGGTGCCCTCCACAGATAACCTGTTTCAAATGGGACATTATCATCACTGTCCACACAACCCATCTTTATTTTTAACAGCTCAAGGTTCTGTTGTGGAAAATCCCTCTCAGACAGCACCTGTAAAGGGATTTGTGGCTCTTTCCATTTTTTTTCCAGTTTTCTCCAGTAGCAGTCACACATAAATACTTTTTTACGCAAAAAAAAGAACACCGGTATATTAATAATATGGCTAATTGATTTGGAAACTTAACATTTTTGTTCTCTTTAGAGTTTATATTGACTTATTGTGAACTTATTTCTGAAACGTTTTACAAATGGGGAACTATACTGTATTCTGTAGATTTATAATTTGTACTACACTAGAAATTCAAGTGAGATCAAAGTACATAGCGACACATTACCTAAAGAAAATTAGTATCAAACACATTTTTGGTCCAGGCGGCCTACCTCTACGATCCAGAATAGCTCCAGTCGGACACCACCCATATATATACACTGTCGTTCAAAATACACACACACACACACACACACTGTATGTTTGTGTGTATACCTACTGTGTATTATACTGTTTAAGTGGACCAGTGTACTCACTGGTGGCCAATCTCCAAGTAAAACTGTATACAACATATACAAGAAATCTAAATGTAATATTATTTGATATTGCCGGTCGAATTACTTAATTTCGGTTGTGGGTTTAGAGCTGGTCCTCGTTTATTTTGTGATGGACATGTTAAAAACTTGTCCATTTTGCTAACGACTGGCTATATATGATAATAAATTTTAAAAATAGCCTATCGGCTAAGAGTAAGGTTCCGTTGGTAACTATAGTAACATTCCTGGTATGGCTGTTGCTAACTGGTGGCGGCAAATTTCGGAGCAACAAATGTTTAATTAACTGTAAGTGAATATGATTAGATTTAATTTTTGGGGATATGAAGTGATGTATGTATACTGTATTTAGTCATGTAAAAAAATAAGCCTAGTTTATCCTGTCTACACGAGGTTCCCCTCAATGCTCTCTGAGACCCCCTTGTGGACCGCGGCCCCCCTGTTGAGAACCGCTGCTCTATACCTTTTCACATATTCTTACTTCTCTTTTACTTCCTATATTTTCCTTAATGACGTGAAACTGGTTTGTTTGCATTGTTTCAATAAAGCCTGACTTTTTACCCAAATAATTTTATATATAGTATATAAAGTATTATAGATTTTGTTCAGACGTTCGTTATATAAAAAATAAAGATTAAAATATCTTTAGTTTTATAATGGAGAGTCCCTCTTATCATCAAGCTATTCCTTACTGATTCAACTACCCTCTTCTCCTCCCTCTGGCCCTCATCAATAGAACAAGCCTGTTCATTGCTCGCCACCTGCTCTTTTCCTTGCTGCTGCACAAACTTCGGCACTGCCGAGGAATTTAAAGTAAACAAATTAGTTATTTTGGCACATTTGGCGGCATCCGCCTCCAAACTTTTATCCTGGATTTTTTCAGCACCACCTTTACGCTTTGGTCTGTCCATTTTGAGAGATGATGGAGAAGAATGGGGAGGTGATATTTATATAAGGTGGAGCAAGATCATGCATTGTGATTGGGACAAACCAATGGGCCGCTGTTTGTATCGGCCCCAACTGGGAAAATGGCCAGTATGCCCGATTACCAATCCAGCCCTGCCACCAACCAACTCCCTGTGAATATCTAAATAGCACATGCTAATAGATAAGTACTCAGTTCTGCCAAGAAGGATTATTGTTTATATCGAATGTATGCAGGTAAATATCGTTATTGTACTAACAAAATTTTGAATATTTGAAAAAAATAATTGAATTTCAAAATTTGAAAAAACTCTTTTTACTCATTTAGACTTTTAAAAACATTTTATGTCTAAAGGCCAAAAAAGAGCATTTTCTACCACATTAATTATTCTGAAACTGGAAAGGGTGGAATAAAAAACTTAAATGTCAGTCGGTTCTTTTATTAAATTTTGGTAAGTGATCCTTGGTACAAAACAACTGAGGACCATTGCCAATGGCTAAAAGACACACGGCTGTGTGTCACAAATTATTTTAGTCTCTGCTCTCCCATTATCTGGAGACTGCCCTGGGCTTATGTGCAACTGGTTTTCCCTGACGATACAGAGTTGCTGGCTCCTTGCTCTTTCAATTAGATTCATTGGGATATATCAATACAAATATAGTGAGGTTAGCCACTGAAATCTATGGGATAGAAAATCATGTTTTTGATCCTCCTCCCTGTAAAAAAGGCATATTGACAACTGCGAGCACGACAGGAAGATTGAGGTTGTTCTGTAAAGGAAAAGTCAATTACTCTGATTCCACATAGGAAACAAAGAAACATTGTGTCTGATTTGGATGGACACTCCAAAGTCCAGTCAGAAATTGAGATACTCTTAACCCTGCATTGTGGTCTTTCTGATGATAAAAATTCTATTCAGTCTTAAAATTCACTTATGTGTTATGTGTGAGTACTAGTGATGAATCAAAATTTTTGAGATTAGGTTTTATGATCTTTATCCGTGTTAATGGTTCAGAATTGGTTTATTTCTGTGATCTTGCCTTGCATAGTCAAAGGCTGCTCAACCTGTTGCTTTGGAACTTCAGCAGCCTTGGAATTTTAATGATAGTGGTGCCACAGAAGTGTCTGATGTTCTCGATAATGATGGGATGTGTCATACTGTGCAGCCAGTTCAGTACTACAAATCCTTCACAATAAAACAATACCAGCAGCCCTAACAGGGCCACAGCCTTTTCCTACATTTTATATTCATCTTCATGGTGAAAATACAGATCCAGTACTGGTCACAATCCAGATAGCTTTTAAAGCCTTGAGGATATTGCCTTCTGCTTAATCTAATTCAGATTTTAGTTTGCTCCATTCCTGAATTCCTGTACCTAATAATAATCTTAGCTCTTCCATTAAGTAGGATCTGAATGACTACTAAGTCACTTTGTGCTATGCAGATCTGAAGTTTTTTGGTATTCACATATATGCTGTCTTGTGAATTTTGTGGAAGTTTTTTGATAAACAGCAGCCAATTATAATGCATTAGTTTTAGATATGTTATGAATAAAGTAAGATTAGGGTCAGGAAATATAAAATGTAGTTTAATCATCTAGTGTATTAATCAAATTAAGATTACATTTTAGAATCCTTTTAGACTTTGCATTTTTATGTTTAAATAGAAAATTAAACTTAATAGTCTTAAGTTTAGTTTCTTTGGTTTTTGATGCTCCTTTTGGAAAATATTTCCAAAAATTGTTTGTTTAGTCCCTCTAATAGCGAATAGTGTCGATTATGTTAAACACTTTGAGACACATGCCACTTATTTGATCCCACTGAAATTTACTTTATCTCTAACTAACTCCGACAATTAATTATCCAGATTAACTGGCAATATGTTGGTCCTGGCTCCCCCATAAAAAAAGGTCAAGAATTCCATTATCTCTTTCTATGAAGCACTCATGCTTGCTATCCAGTCTATACTTCCAAACTTTAACCCTTCACAATCTCCAAGTTCTGGATTTATAGGGCCTCTCATTAAAATGATTCTCAGCTATTCTGAGCATGCACACAATGCATCCCTGCACTTCTGCATTAGGTATAGCCAGTCTTGTTGCAGTTTGAGGTTCTACCTGTTCCACAATGAACCCAAGTGCACCAATATTCCATTCACATGTTAAATGTGGGAGAATCTTAAGCTGAGTACAGTTCAGATATTTCCAGGAAATTGCAGAATTGTCTGTGTCTAGACTGGTATATAATCAAATACTGATGCATGTTGTTCACAGACACGGACTGAGGCTTAAACAAAAACATTAAACATTTTTCCTACGAATATCAAACAGAGCACATGGGATTCAGGTTCTGGAACTTTTTTATAAGGTTAAATAGAAACACTCCTGTATTGGCTTTTTTCTAAATGTTCCACCTTTACAAAGCCAATTCCTTTTAGATGCACAGACGGATATGTCAACGCATTTGCATGCAATGTTTGACAATTTTATTTAGGCCTACTTACTTTTCTTGATTTATTCATTTTTGGTTGAGGGGTTCCTTTGAATGACTTAATTTAGTTGATGAATCCAGCTTCAGCGTGCATGATTGTGTTTGTTTGATTGTGTGATGTGTGTGTTCGCGTTCAAACAAATACGTATAAGCGTTCAAATCAAAGAATAGGCCTTATAAATTCAAAAACAAATATGTACATAAATAAACTGTCTCTTTATCACCTTATGATATGAAGCGACACGGTTGACTAAAGTTTCCCAATGGCATCTAACTAGGACCAGCACACCTGTCTCCAATTGGGGGGGGGTGGTTTGGGGGGAGTTGGCTATGTTTCCACAGGAGGAATATATTTCCTGTCCTTAGCTTCCATAGATGTCCACCAGGTGGCGTGTTTGTTCATTTAACTATTTACAATTAATTATTTTCTTTCTAACCAAAATTGGCTCCAATTTGGATTTAAGCCTTCAAAACCGTTAGTTTTAGTTAATTTTCTTTTTTCTGATGAACATGGTGAATCATGAATCATTCAGAATGCTAGTGTTTTTACCACTATTCAGGCTGGAAGCAGAGGTATGGTATTGTAACGGGGATGGCTTTAGCCCATTGGCGGGGGAAGCGCTTCTAGGACGCCCCCGCCCACGTGGGTGCTGCTGGGAAGCCTGGCTCCCGGGACTTAAAGCCTTGTAAATAATGTGTTCTATGTGCCGGTTGTATTTAATGTTAATGGCTAATGTGTTGTTTAGTTGAGTTCGTGTAGTTAAGATCCAGTGCCCTCACCGCGGAATGGTTTATATGTGCAGGTGAGGGCTCTCTGTATTGTCTCCATGTTCGACAGTTCTTTACACTGCCAGTTCCGCCTTTGTAAAGGCGGTCGTAAGCGCATATGCGAAATAAAGAGCATGTCTTTCTGTTGATCGGTGTCTGACTCCTTGCTTGAACCCAGCAGAGTAGTAGCACTCCGAGAAAACGCTACAGTATGTAATAATCAGGTAACTGAAGTAAGAAATGAGAGATCTTAACCTGTGAACAGGATGTCAGTATGAGTCGCTGATTGATTAAGAGGATTTTAGTAACCTGTGATTACAACAGACTGAATCTCTAATCTTCTTACTTATGTGGAGCTGCAGAGGACACAGCAGGTACATTAATATATATTGTAGCGGGGATGGCTAGGTGCACTTCTTCCCCTACCAATGGGAGTTAGCCATTCCCGTGGGGGCTGCCGGGAAGCTCACTTCCCGGACTTTAGCAGCCAAAATAGCATGTAAATACTGTGTTGTTCATTTGTATT
>JAOVYW010000038.1:2985537-3004410 GCA_025775045.1 Hiodon tergisus | reverse complement strand
CAATAGAGCAATATAGCTCAGTTTTGTATTGCACTTCAAAACTACAGCACTTTTGTACGTCGCGCTCGACCGGATACTGTGGGGTGCAGAGTTGGGCCACGCCCCCCCCCCCCCCCAGCTCCTTCTAACTTAAAATGTTACATGTTTATATGACATACCATCATGATACCCCCCAGAAATCTGCACTGCACCCCTAGTGAAAGCAGGCTGCATCCAGCCCTGATTCTACATAATGTCAAATACACAAATGTCAATCTATAAACATCCATTCTACATCATATTGTTACGTCAATCTATGGCCAAAGTTTTGATTAGGTCCCAGTCTTATGCTAATTATTAATACACAAGCAAGTGCCCAGATCGCGTAGTGTCACCACAAGCAATCAACTCCCAAAGATGCAGAACAGTTCACTATTATTTTCTGAGCTGAGATCTTTTCCAAGTACTGTGCTCAAGTATGAGTCTGTCACCAGACACTAGATCTCAGATCTGATCAAAATCACTACCCACTCCATCCTCTAATCTTGTTTTTCATTGATTGTTGATTTAGTCACCACCTCTGTATAAGTCATTTAACAAGTTTCCACTTGTTAAAACTATTACCTGGTTTAAAGCTTAAACTTAAATCTTCGCTGCTACTTTGTAAACTGCAGCAGTGAAAGGAGCTGGTGTTTGTGTTATTAATAGTTCGAGTTACAGCCCTGCCTTTAAGATTGTCAGCAAAAAAGTTTGACTGGATTACTGCCGGGATTGCACTGTAGACGATATGTGGAAACACTAATGGATAGAGAAAGGTTGATTGAAGGCGACGGAACATTCTTGTGACCTTTCGCCTTTGGTCTCGAGACTTCCTCGTTCCTGCAGGAATCATTGTCAAAGCTGATGAGCGCCCCACTTCAGCGGAATTAGAAGTCGTGACGACAAAATTAATGTCGTGTGTGTGGCTTTATCCTGTTGAGATAACTTTGATGCCAGTGTTACGTTTTAGACAGTTGATGACATATATCTTGATAAAGTAAAAATGTAATCACTGGCAAAATTAGGGACAATTGTAAAACGCATCGCGACACTTTCCAGTTTTGCAAAAGCCACAAAATATGCAAAATGTAGGTTACTATAAACAGACTATAAACCCAATTTAAACAGATATATTCCGGGTTGATTCTTTAATCCATGCTTTGATTTAAAAGGTTTTATTTAAGTCATCCCGAAGCCTCCAATTTATTCTTATCGTTATTTCGTTATCATTAGATCATTATAGTTATTGACAATAATAATTATAAATTAATGCAATTCCATGTGATCTTACGTTTGTGATCACATCGTTTCTGTGTAGAAAAAAATAAAATCCCAATTCTATGGCTTCAATAAACAGAACCCATTACCTCACGGTAGCTTTTGTTAGCTCTACACAAGAGAGAACAAAATGGTTATTCAGAAGACCGCTTTAGATTTTTATTGTGGGTAGATTCACAAAGAGCAGTGTTGTTGTATTAAAAAGAACCATCTGTACCAGAAACAAAAGCATCAAATTATCTTTGAATGCCCACTGAAAAAATATAAAGGTTTTTCTTTTTGTTCTGTCTGGTAAGGGTATAAAGCGGACTTAGTAACTGACTTTTCTGTTGTTCTTGATGCATTCCTCGGATCGTTCCCTTAACGCGTTTCTACAGGCATATACGGCATTCCCGTACCTAGGGTAGCGGGATAAGGTGACCGTTTGTCCGGAGAAATCTGGGTGGCCGCGCGTCTTAGTGAAAGTAATGCGTGTGGAATACGGTGGCGAAACATTTCGAAGCTGAGAAGGAGAACCCTGGTAAAGAAATGCGACAGAGCCCGACGATTATGTAAAGCGAAGCGGCGACCACTGCCAATAAATATGCGATGGGGACAGCATCCGAACCTGGACGTAAGTACCGTATACGTGAGCGCTAGGACGGGTAGTAAGAGTAATTGAATGTTAGCGTTTACAATCGTTTTGCCTTAAAAATATTTGAAACATTGTTTTGGATGGGGTAAAGCAGTATTTTCTCGGGATCGAGTTCCTGTTTCACATCGTGGTAGCGAAGCTTCAAAGGAGAGAATCTATATTATCAACGCTAAGAACTGGGTTTTTCCACTAAACGTTTTTAACGTTTTAAATCTTAAAATAAATCAGATTTAAAATTCTACTATATGCACCGTACTTGTTTCAATAGTTATTATATTAACATTATTCTTTTCGAAAGTAAAATACTACTACTACTACTACTAATAATAATAACAATAACAATAACAATAACAATAATAATAATTATTATTATTATACTGATAATAATAATATTAAAATACATATTTTTGTGTTTATTATTATTTTAATATGTGAAATTTAGTTCTAATACTAATTAAAACGCTATCATACTTTTTTTTATTTGATCGGGTTTTTTGTATACTGCGGACAGAAGAGCATGACAAATGCGTAAAAATAATTTTGTAAGTGTTGTATTTTTCCGTATTTGGTGGTAGGCGAGGTATATCGTCCCCCTCTGGTGAAGAAGTGCTAATGCAGTCTGTCAGCTGTTACCTACAGGTTCGACAACATCAAATTCAATCTTAAACAAGATGCCCCGAAGTCTTTAAAGATGGCCAGCTAAATGTCAAGACCGGGCACACACACACACACACACACACACACACACACACACACACACACACACACACACACACACACACACACACACACACAAACCCTACCGCTAATTTAGAAACTTAGTATATACTGTTTCCGTCCCATTGTTTATTTTAGACGTGTAAGTGTAAGTACTAATTTAACTGAATTATATCAATGCTCATATATTCATATTGTTTAATAATCATTTAAACAGAAAAGTTTTTTTAAACCCGAAATCTCCTAACATTAGGTAGTCATAAGGTTAGTAGTCACGCTAAAGTTGAATGCGCGCTAGTTTAACTAAAAAACCCACGTCTTTTTCTTCTTTCCGAAGCCACTCTCAACGACTTTAAATATATACATTAGCGTCAATCAACGTAACATAAAGAGTCATAATTAAAGTAATTTTAAATGTAATATTTACTGTTTTATTTATATAGATATAAATACAAAATGATGATTTTTTAAATTTATTTTTTTATAGTTCAGCTATTTACGCTGTGTACGTAAGATACTTAACCTTATTTAGCCACGAGTTTATGGCATTTAAGTTTTTAAAAAGTAACCTGACAACGTTTTTAATCGTTTACTCTTAATCTTATAAACTTTAAATTTAAAGTTTACGTATTTCGAATAAAATAATCTACGTAAGCTTACATTGAACGGAGAGCCACCGATTTGATACTGCCAACCTTATCTTAATGATGCAGGTTTATTATGATATTTAAACTCGGTCAACAAATGAGAGATAAAGTCGAATAATGGAGGGTGCATTACGCAAGTGCGCGTACGGGTTTTGTGTGTCGGGTTCGCTTCCAACAGTATTCGATTTGTTGGCGTTCGAACTTGTTAGAGCAGAGCCTAACATTTTAGAGTATTTATTTGGTTCTTGTGTAGGGCGTTCTTTTTCATTATTATTTGATATGACATTACTTCATATTAAATTGTATAGTATATTCCGTTTTAAATAATCGCCGTATTTCTTATGTCTTTTTGTTCTGGCTAGGGAGGTTAAATAACGCTTTTTCAAGTACTCGCGGTCGTCAAACTCGTCTAATTAGCAATACTAAGAAATAACACTTAACAGGGACATTCTTCGAGAATCCTGGGTTCAGCCACTGCCCGTCCTTCATTTCCATAAGCAGATTAGGAGAGGCGAACGCACTTAACGCAGCTATAGAAAGAAAGCGTTTTAAAAATCATTACGATTGTTTGCCGCTTGGCCACTTCCCGTAGTTATAACTATAATCTTGATACAATAGTCTGTAATTAAAGTAACGTTAAATGTAAACAAACACAACTACATGTCTCTAAAAGTATCAGAGGAAATATCAGACAAAATGGGAACATTCATTGTAACTGGTGTGCAAAATCTCCTCAATCGTGAAAACCATTTAATATTTCATTACATTTTTTATAAAACATTCCGTTGTTGAAATTCATATTTGTCACTCATATTTATTATTCATCCTTTATATCTTAAATGTTAAAACATATCCATATTATATAATATATAATATTTTTCAATTTCCATTGCTTGACACTCCCTTATTACTTTTCATTTCCCTTTAATCGCTTCGTTCTAATGCTACTGATTATAATTCAAGGGGTTTTATATGTGTGGATTTGTGTGTTTCATCATTATCCTTGTGTTTTCCGTACACTATTTTGTATTTTACGAGTTGCATACATTATTTCAGTATGTAAACAGGTGAATTATTGTATATAACACATAAGAAAAGGAGAAGAAGTGTATTGTGCAAAAGAAAGCAGGAATGGCGAAAACGAAATAAAAGTAATAAAGAAAGTAAATTCTCCTCGATATCACGTATATATTCCTAAACATCCTACATACGTGGCATTATTATTATTATTATTTATTGCTAAAAACAATTATTTATTTTGACGAAGTATTTACTTAAGGGCAGAATAAAGTGTTCTATTTAATCTATAATTATATACTCCCTATTATATACACAGGCTATTCCGTCTCAAGGCAAATCATTGTTTTCTTTATAGATTTCACCAGCAGACGGCGCTGTTGCTTCATAATAATGCTGCATTGACGGACTGGCTTATTTTTGATTGATTTTATTATTTGAGTGAATGTCTTAACAACCACTTTTATTGAAGTAGCATCTTCATGACTACCGAAATTTCGGCTTGATATAAGGTAGCACGCTGATACCCAGTTTACAGTTACATTTTCAGTCAGAAATACGTCAGGGTTAAATTATTTAGCTATTAAATTACAAATTTTTAATCCTTATTGAGACTTTAGGAAATAAAACTGCAATAAAGGTAAAATCAGCACATATTTTCATTTCACAGCAAGTTTTTATTTTAGTTATTTAGTTTAGTTAGTTTAAAAAAAAAAAAAACAATTTCCGTGTTAGCTTGAAGCTGCTTGGCGAACATTTTTCTCTTTATTTGAGCTGAAGTGCATTTAAGTAACAAAGATCTTCAACAACAGAATGGAGGTAAATGTAGACGAGCTTTTGTCTAGAATAGTGTTGTGACAACAACCGAAACAAAACTACTTATTTGTGATGGACACGGCCCCGCGTCAGCATTCAGCCCATGCATTTTAACCGCAGACATCGAAAGTTACCTTTACTCTTTGCTAAAGGGAAGGCGTATAATCTATTTTTAGTTGTTTGATGCACATCGTTTCTGAGTAAAAAGATCGACCCATTAACACGAAGAAACGTTTTTTTTTTTTTTTTAAATAGGAAAGCATTATGATTACTAATGAGGTTTATTTGTTTCGTTTTTTTTATTTATATTTAAATTCCGGATACTTTCACTCACTTTATAGTATGTTACCAGTTTATGGATATTATTTGATACTCAGCGACATTCTAGTAGTAATGGAATAGTTCTAATTGTGATCAGTTTTTTGTGATTAGTCTTATGTAAGTAGCGATGCTACTTAACAGGTTTGATACATCGACAATATAACAACTAGACAAGCTTCGATGCAATATCGTTCATCAAAATAATAATTGATAATATGAAATACTTTCAGTTTTAATTACAAAAGTTTTTGTTTTCACACCGTTTAATGGTGTAAATGATGATCTATCGAGATCCTTCCGGAAAAAGTTTCATATTTGCAGTGGTAGTGCCAACGTGCAGAGCCCATATATTGCTATAATATAAAAGCACTTTGTGTACGTTGGTGGTGTAAAATTCTCACTTCAGCACTTGCTACACCAATAAATATGAAGTTTCTATTGGCTGACTTTAAAGCAGCCTCTTCCTCACTGTACCACGGCTGACCGCAAGTAACCCCGCCCCTTTATGCTAATAAAAGACACAATCCTGGCTGAGAGAGCAGTCGCTCTGTGATTGGTCAGGTAAAACCCATTTATTCCCTGACAGCCCTCATCACATGAATGGTTGTCTATTAACTTGTTCAAAAAGTATCTGGAGTTGTCAAGGCTCCTGTGAAGAGGGAAAAGTAGTTTGCCGTTTCCTAAAGACCAAGACAGAAGTTTGTGGGCACCTAAGGACGCACCCTGGAGAAGGGGAAAAGTCGTTTTCTATTTCAAAAAAAAGTTACTGAACGCTACAAGGTAACAACATCGAACTACCTCTGGTTTGGAATTTTTGTTTCTTTGGTTAAGCAGGTCACACAAAATCCGCCTGAATGTACAACATGATGGAAACCGATCTCAAACCCCCCGCCCCTCAGACAAATTCTGGGGGTACGGGGAATTCTAATTCCTCTGGAAACAACCAGAAAAACAGCCCGGACCGAGTAAAAAGACCAATGAATGCCTTTATGGTTTGGTCGAGGGGACAGCGAAGAAAAATGGCACAGGAGAACCCTAAAATGCACAATTCGGAAATTAGTAAAAGATTAGGGGCCGAGTGGAAACTTTTATCCGAAAGCGAGAAACGACCTTTTATTGACGAAGCAAAGCGACTCCGCGCTCTCCACATGAAGGAACACCCGGATTACAAATACAGACCCAGGCGGAAAACCAAGACGCTAATGAAGAAGGACAAGTACACTCTGCCGGGTGGGCTTCTTCCGCCGGGCAGCAATGCCATGAGCGCCGGGGTGGGGGCTGGCTTGGGTGCGGGGGTCAATCAAAGAATGGACAGCTATGCGCATATGAATGGCTGGCCCAACGGAGGCTACGGCATGATGCAGGACCAGCTTGGCTACCCGCAGCACCCGGGTCTGAACGCTCACAACACGGCGCAGATGCAGCCCATGCATCGCTACGATATGAGCGCACTTCAGTACAACATGACCAACTCCCAGACCTACATGAACGGATCGCCCACCTACAGCATGTCCTACTCTCAGCAGACCACGCCGGGGATGACGCTGGGCTCCATGGCATCTGTGGTCAAGTCGGAGTCTAGCTCCAGTCCGCCAGTAGTCACTTCCTCGTCCCATTCACGGGCCGTTCCTTGTCAGACCGGGGACCTGCGAGACATGATCAGTATGTACTTACCAGGGGCTGAAGCTCAGGACCAATCCGTCCAAAGCAGACTTCACATGCCGCAACATTACCAGAGCGCACCGGTACCCGGTACAACAATTAATGGTACACTCCCACTATCACACATGTAGATTCATGTTTATTATTATAGCAACCGGACTATTTTTGTACAGAACCTTTTTTGGGAGAGGCAAGTTGTATAGAACTCAAGAACATTTTCACAACAAAATTTTTTTTTTTTCAAGAAATGTTCTAGTGCAAGGGTAAATGTTTTAGAGAGATTGTCTCTATCAAATGTTTTATTATTGCAAGCAAATTTTGTACAGTATTTATCAAAACACTCGGCAATCGAAACAGTCTAATGTTTGTAGATTGCAAGGAGCTGTAACATTTCATCAACAGCCATTCTTTAAAGGAGAAATTACGAAATGTCAGAGTATATGTGTCAGTTCAGTTAGGCTCTAATATTACAAAACACGGAAAGGGGAAGAGTGAAACTCACCTGGCAACCTATCTTTCTACTGGCAAATTATACTAAACCAGTTTTAATTTTGTGAAAAATACGAACTAGTAAAAACTTTTATCTTACAGGTTAACGAACTCGTTAAATTATGTACTCGTTTCCCGCTTTTCATTTGTTTGAATTCCATTAAGTTTGTGTTAATAATTTTCTCATGATTTGTAATATTTCTGTAAATTTATTGTTATATTCAGTTTCATTTTCATTTTTAATTTCCGTAGTTGTATTTTAAAATCAGGCTCTGTATTGAAAACAGTTGCCGACACTATGTGTATATATATATATATATATATTTGAACTAATACCGTCTTTATAACAGTTATAATTTCATCTTAATTTTTTTTAATATGCAGAGTTTGAAATTAATAAATTTTTGAAATTTGGATACACGGATATTGTATGAGTTTTAATTGTATTTCAATTGCATTTAATTATTTACTGGGGATCGCGTGGGTTTTTTTCTTTTCATTTAACCAGTAGGGAGGAGAAACGTTTAGGTAGCCTATTCTAAATGTACTAAAATGTCCAAAATTCCGCATTACTGTTTATATATATAAAGAGAGAGAGCGAGAGAGAGAGAGAGAGAGAGAGAGAGAGAGAGAGAGAGAGAGAGAGAGAGAGAGAGAGAGAGAGAGAGAGAGATAATTATTTTAGTACATTTAGAAAGTGTGTGTGTGTGTGTGTGTAATAATATTTGGGCCTTTGTTTATTCATCATTTGGTGGTGTGTGTGTGTCTATATATATATATATATATATATATATATATAGTCAACAAAAGGTATACAAAAAAACACTTGTTGCTGCATACTTTTCAGCGACGTTTGCTGTTAGGATGGCCAGAACATTGTCTCAGAGGGCAGGGCAGGATCATCTATTTTAGGATATAAACTGGGGTTACCGAAATTTCTATATTTAAATATTTATTGTGAAAAGATGATCGGGGTTTGAAAAAATGAAATTGCGCCCATTTTCTATGGGATGGCCTCGCAATGTTTAAAGGTTATGGTAGTCTACCGCTGCACTTAAATTATTGCTCATATAAAAAGTACGGTATAAAGTAGTGATATTGTCACAAATAGAAATTGTATCATTTTCTTTGGTCGATGTGAAAAATCAAAAGCGTCACCGCATCTCGAGAATTCACGCGCTTGTAAACGGAACAGTTTTTTTATTCGCCTTTGTGGAACTTCATGTTAGAAAACCAAACTCACTGCTCAATAATTTCGAGAGATATTATGGTGTAATTATTTTATTTCACACACACACACACACACACACACACACACACACACACACACACACACATATAAGATTTAAAAAATGTTCATTTAACCACAAATGTGTAAAATCTTTCGAGAAAACCCTATAAACTTAGAAAAACTATGTTCCTTTTTAAATTTTCCTTTGGTGTTTTTTTTTTTTTGTATGCCTAGAACAAGAAAATAAAATCTGGTCTGATGCATTGAATGAATGTGTGATGACAACCTAAATGTTTTAAAAATCAATTTGAAACAAAGCTTCCCGTAACTAGGCCGTATAGCTGAAAAAATCACACCGGGTGCTAAGAAGTCTCGTAATGTGTGTCATATTGTGATGTTGCAGTTATTTATTTCACTGGCTTTTACATGCCATGCAGATGATATATTTATTATGAAGTCCATTTGACGGATACCGTACATTAATTTCGTTTACGTTTTATTTTATTATCATTCCATTTCAGTTATTCTGTGATGAGCCCTTTAGGGCAGCCACTTGCTCATCGTTTTTGTGTATTTAAAATGAGGCCATGGATAAGATGGTTTCCCTTGTGAATTTAAAAGCGTTTCCAATCTGACGGGTGTTAAAATATTTTGCTGAACTGCAGAGGTAGATTAGCACAGTTGCTTGCCAAGACTGGGACGCTTCTATTACACGGCGTCTCGGGGGAGAAAAGCTCACATTAACCGCTAAATGAATATTTGACGAAGGTTCATTCCCAAGTATTATTACCACAAACGTGTCCCTGCTGGACTTTCATGGGGTCAGGGAGCACTGGTTAAATTCATTATTTATACAAGCGCTGGAGCTGTTCGTAATAGCTGAATATATTTGATAAATTATAGGATCTTCAACGGTCCTAGGCAGGACATTTTTCGTAATGCAAAACTGCAGCACTTTATTATGAATCATTTAAAATGATTAAAGTTGCCCATTCGTACTGGCGATACGTAGTGTTTCGCTTCGAAATTATGTGACAATGTACAAGAATATAGAAAGAGAACAATCGAAAACACTCCTCTTTCGGCAGAAAAGATACATTCGTATATTACGGAAACGTAACTGAAATCGTGATAATAAATAAATATAATAAAAGATAATAATAAAATTGTTAATTCCATGTATAAAGCAAGAGTGATAAGGTACAACACCGCTACGCCCAATGACTACATCCTGGTAAGAACTTTCCCACTTTTTTTTGTGGGAAAGTGGGTATGATTGGTGTGCCACTATTAGGCTTTCACATAAATCCATACCGAGAGTACTCACGTTCAGCGATAGTGAGATGTAGAGTGAATTGCAAATTAGCATCAGCGTCACTGCATTATTTCTTATCGTCATTGAAAATAATTCAGAATGCAATTAAATCAAAGACCAGGACCGACGGATGGGGTCGAACCATGGTATTCAGTATGCAACAGGTTGAACACTCGTCATCTGAACTGAGGAAAGAAAACGTTTTTGTTTTTGCAATTTAAAATCATTCACATATTTACACATTGCCACAATTTAGTTTCAGGCGTTGTATATTAAGATGGATTTGGTTTTAAGAAGGCCTGTAAGAAACCCGGAATACGGTGCGTGCAATGGCATAACAATTACACATTTTAAGGCGTTTGTTTTATATTTTTTTCCATGTGTTTTAGACATGTTTCCTAGAGTCAGAGGCTGATTTTTCCTAGAATGATTCATATATTTGTTTTGAAAGTGCATTGTAAACATACATGACTTGCATTGTACTCTTTGATCTGATTATGTCAGTAACCCCACTCATGTCAGTTTCCAGACACGGAAATGAAAGCCGTGCACCATGACCGTAGCCGTTTGTAATCATAGTCGAAGTCAATGTGTTGTCCGTTAAAAAAATTCAGAAGTAGGCAAATAAAACGAGCGTTGTTTTGTTGCGACTGAAACCTCCGGTTGGGATGTGTTTGCTGTGTGTATTGGGACATGCATTGGGAAAATGATAAGTAATTAATGTCCTTAACAAGCGGAAACTCCTCCGGAGAACCTTATCGTCTGCAACCAGATTTACTGTGCTCCTTTATGTATAACAGTGACGTCAGTGACATGAGATTTTGCTAAGGACATTTACGAGTTGATTTCCCCTATTTTGCCTAAAAGCAAGACTCGGACTACGTTTTGGCCCTCGTTGAGGTAGGCATAGTTTCCTTCTTCTTATGTCCATGACTAAACGCATTGACTCTTCCTTGAAATTATATTTTATACAGGCCTACGTAATATGAATAAATTGCTTGTATTCATATATTAGTCGACTTTATTAGTGCCTCTCTCGCTATGGGCCATTTTTGGTGAGGAGAAGGGGGCGGGGGCGGTGTATAATTGAAAACTGCCAGAGATGTCGTCTATTTTAACAGTCTCTCATTGGATGACTGGCGGTCTTTCCCCAGCTTCGTGCAGGTGCATGGAAGCGGGGGGGGATGGGGGTCTCTGGGCCGAAACGCACATTCTATTCAATAGACCACACACTGTCAGCCAGCATGGCATCATCCCTGCGCTTCTCACACTTTTTCAGCTCAGGGCTTCAGTGAATACGCCTCACTGCCTTCCAAATCACACCAGCTTTTAACTTCCCTCGAGCTCCGCCGATGCGCGCACAGAGCTCGGTGTGTCCCTTGTCGTTAAATTATTATATTAGATAAAATATTTTAAACAATAGGCCTGATCGGTCTGTAGGTTTGTGTTAATTAACGTGGGTGAATGAATGTATGCACGGTTGGATGCCCCCATACAAAATTCTGTAGAAGAGTTAAGTTTACTTCACAAACAGTACACCCTTATAATGTCAACGCACTACGCTGACTGTCTGTAGTCGCAGTTATTATTTATAATTTGAGCGCGCTATTCTGAACGATTAGTTATTTAAATATTAATTAAAAGCACCAACGATGGCTTTCACCACATGATCTGACGAGGTTTAAATGTGGCCGTTATTCAGTAGATTTAATAGTGTCAAATACGATCCGCAATAATGAGTTGAAAACTGCTACCGTTCAGTGTCGCGGAATTCGATAGGTTTCTACTTAAGTAACTGAGGGGCTTCATGATAAATATCACAGGTAATCTCCCCATTAGCGTTGCTTTGGTTTAAATTGCACATCGTTTACAGTTTCATTAATATAGTGGAGGAGTAATAAGCAACATTTTGGATCTTTTAATTTCGTTCACATTGAACTGGGATAGGCCTAAATTGTAGCATTTAATTCGTTTTTGAATACGGCTAACTGAATCAGTTGCAATTTAACAATTACTTGTTTGAGTGCCTAAACATAATGGAAACTCGACCAGATAATCTCACATTAAATTGATTTAGCATTAATGCGTTGTAATTCTTGGCGGAATCATACCTATAATCGGGCTTTTTAAATGCTTCTAGATTTTTTCTTCTTCTTCATTTTAGACCTAATTGGACAAGAGCGTAAATACTTAATGTAATACGGACAGGGAATCCGATTTTGCCATTTTATAGTCAAATGTAAATTGATAAGCCTCTTGGATGAGTGTAATCAATGCGCTGTTAATGGCAGCAGATAGTCACTTTGCGCGGACAGCTATGTAAATCAAATTAAATTATTATTTAAAACGTTAGATGCTGCTCATGGTCTAATCAGAGACGTCTCCGGGCGACGTTAACAGGGAACAAATCCAGAAAGTTTTAAATACGTCAGGAGTTCGATGCTGCAAACGAACTGCCATTATATGTAATGCCTAAACAGACATAATTTCACTGAACTATCCCCGCATTTAAAGCTATTCAAATTAACCTAACCCAAGGACTAACAAATTGGTGCAAAAATAATAAGTTAAAAGCCTACCCTTTTCGATACTTAAAACAAATAACAGCAAACTACGTCAAATATAGCCTAATATAAAATAATAATATAAATATAGCCTTTTAACGAATAACACAAAAACAGTTATAATGCGAAATGGCCTATGAAATTGAATCGATATCTCGTAACTTTTTTTTACCGATCGAATACGCAGTCCAAAATAACAGATATGCTCCCTTAGCAACAAGTGACAACTGATGGAAAGTTAAGTAGCTCGCAAAGAAAACATTTCAAGGTTTTCAAGACAGCGCGTTATTGGTGTTTGTGCGTGGCTGGGGGTGTTTGCTGCAAGTAACACCGAAATCGACAGCAGTGTTCTCCCCCCGCCTGAAACAACATATGACTTCAGAGTAGGACTACTTCAGATGTGAGCGGGAGAAGAAGGGGAGGGGCCAGATGGGGAGTATTTTTTGGGAGTTAAAACACATGTAGTCTGTATACCACCGGTATCCCTTCAGACGTAAACTAGGGAGTTAATATTGGTGAGCGACATATGTGTTATAACTCAAACAAATCAAGGTAAACAGGAGTGGTTCAACTGATGACAGATAACTGAAAATATCATATTAGATTTTATTAAACGCGTGTAGGCCTACAAGACTGTGATAGCGTAATTCAGAAGGGACCAAAATTGGCCATCTAGTCTTGTGAACACTACAAGACAGATAATTAACCCAACTTGCATTTATTTTTTTTATAGAAAAACAAAACAAAACAACTACAAAAAATAATACCTAATTTCTCATCGTTTTCAGAATTTAGCGCCGAGGTTAGCCTGCAGGTGAGTGTTGGAACGTTGCCATCAGGGTATTGATATGGATTACAATAAACCCCGTTTGATCACCGCCAGTAACGGCTGAAAACTGCCTGTGACGAAATATCCTTTGTCAATTGTACCCAACCCCCCCAAGGGACTGGTCTGTCTGTTTAAGATCCGCCTAATAAAAACACCGTTTTTGTGAGCTGTGGAACGTTTACTACGTCATTCAGGCAACTTGCGCGGATTTTTTAAAGTACAAAATGAAAAGTTCTTATTAACTTTTTTTGTTTCTTAATAAAAATAAATTATATGAAATGATTTCGTTACTCAAACACATGAACGCCTCCGCTACAGCCAGGTACAGTTTAAAATGGATAATCCTTATTATCCCATGATAACATTTATGGAAAGAAATATGTTTGCTATAAAATGTGAGTTTCATAACGGCTTTACCCTTGGATAAAAAATTAAATGAACACAGTAAATCCAGGTGAAAGACGAACATTTGTGATTGAATTTTCTCAACTGTAGCTGTCAGACTCGCTAAGTTACTACTTGCTACTACTTTGGGTATCCAGAAGAGGTCTTCAACAAAATTTAAATCAATTAATAACAGTCATTGCATTGGTTTATCAGTTTATTTTTAACTTGTGACATTAATTTGAGTTTTACGTATTTGTCAAGAAATAAAAAGGAAAAACTGCGAAGCCCGGGGTAAAGTAGAATTTCTTCGCTGGAAATCTGGCTAAAATGGACAGCTGTTGCTTTGATTAAGGCAAGATAAATCGTTAGATTGTTGGGCACGTTGCCTTCATATCATAGTGACATAGTGATGTCATAGGTTCAGCGGGAAACGCTTCGTGCTCCGCGTGCCTCAGATATAAAGAATTTCTACACATCAGTGCAGCACTTCGTTAGGCGCTATAAAACGCCTTCATGGATTATCCGTCGTCGTCTGCATTAATCTGGGGGTAGTCATATAACCACCAGAGGTTCAGAGAGGCTAGCTGATTATGAATTCGAACCACTAAATATAAATGCGGGGAATTAACGTTAAGTAGGGTATGAAAAAAACTGTTATTTATCTAAATTTGTTGCTAAATGTGATGTTTTTAAAAATCCCCAAAATGTACTCATTCCAACGCGATTTATTTTGTTTACGGAGAAAACTAGTCAGACTTAATTATTAAATAGCTCTTGACACTATAACCCATTTATTCTTTGTATCTAAATCGACAAAAAGATTTAATTTAGTAAAATATGCCAAAAAATAATATTGTGTTGTAATTGATTGTAATTCAGACCGCCTTGCGCGTTCCATGGGCTCCGGTATAAGGTATTTTTGTTTTAAGACGCTCGGGTAAGGTCGGAATGTTTAGATATTTGTATATACACTTAAAACCACAAAGGGCGGAAAATCGGCCTGACTACATTTAACGAAAGTGGAATTGTTTTTAAAATTGCTTTTAATCTTGTCCGGGTCAAGTATTATAGATAAATCCATTACTGAAACCCAACAATTCGCTGTTCCATTTAGTTATAACAAGATTGCCTTTTTGTGCGCTTTAAGAATAAAAGGTTTACAAAAGTTGGTCTCGTTTCTGAATGGACCCTACAAAGGCTCTTTTTTATGTCCCTGGCGTAGGCCGACTTCACTGAAAGGAGGCGAGGGTACAACTCGTCCCGAGCGCGTGGACATGTTTACAGTCCTACTAACTGAATAAAACCAGTTGTTAAAATTACTGCGCGGTCCAATTTACAGAACAGTGTATTACTTCAATAAGATACAATATAAATAATGTTCATTTTAATCAGATGTCTCCAAAACGTTGTTTGATATTAATTTACCGAATATCCTATTTGATTTTAAATTACTCAGCCTTTTCAAACTTTCCTCACGAAAATGAAAGATCTAATTTTTATCTTAATTGCTCATGTATGGGAGGAACAAAACATATTCCTAGGTCCCTGCGTCTTTTTGGAGAATTTACATGGTAAAAAAATAAACAAAGGCAAAAATAAAAAAGAGAAAATACAAATGTTTCTCTTAATTGATTACATAAAACCGTTTGTAGACTATTCCACGGGCTCAATCAATAACATGGTTACGGAGGTCAGAACTTGTACTTGGCCTCCTGTCTCAACATTTTCATTTCGCCAGAGCTGAAAACTCGGTAATGGGGAATCCATACATTTCTGCCCAAGCGTGGTCCAACTGTTTAAAGCTAGCGGGGAAACCCTAGATTTATTATGAAAACGACACTGCTGGAATGTACAGTTTCTTTCCTCCTCTTATATCTCTACAAATGTAAGTCCTACTGAAGTACAAAAATCGTTTAATTGCGTTATTTAACGCCCCTGCGGACCGGACTAGACTAGAAAAAGAAGGCTTGAGTTAAGAACATTTAGTGACTCACCCCACCCCTCCCCCCGCCCAACTGTAGAGTCTCTTTGATTGCGTTACATCCCTACTCCATGTTAATTTACCATTATCAAAACATTACTGATAAAATTATAATGTAGTTGGACTTATTAACGTTTCAACAAAAGAAGGGGCTGCTTTAACTGCAACATACTGATCGGTTAATTATAACAATGGACGAAACCGAAAGCAACGATTTCTTAGCGGCGCGAACATTTGAAGACTAAAGTCCTCCTTTAAGTGTTTTTCGTGAATTGGCCGAAAACAAGTAGAAAGTACGAAACTAAATACATTTCTATTTCTGTTGTTGTTGTTTTTATTGCTGTTGTTTTGTTTAATTAAAAGGGTGTTGCTGGTTTGTAAAAGTAAGTCTGGCTGTTCACGGTATTCAGACTCATTTGCATTTTCATTTGCACCTGCGTTTGGAATAGCTGAATATAGAACAGCGACGGAGAATAAGAGTTAGTAGTACGGCGGTCTGTGCGGGACTCGGTCATTGCATTTGATTGTAAATAAGGGGAGTTCACACGCCGATCGAGTGACCGAGGAGAACAAGCGAGCCATTTTAATCGCCTAGTTATCTCCTCATCGTGGAGATCAGAGCTCTGTCACTCCCTGGCTCGTCATTGTGTCCCCTCCGTAAAATGACAGCTCCGAGAAAGCAGAATCTGGTTGCGGGATGAGATTTCACTGTTTCTGCACTAGAGACCCATCAATTATCATACACAGTACAACGACTCTAGTGTACCGCAGTCATGCCCATACCCAATTATCCATTAGTTACAACCTCGCGTTTACGCATTAACTGGGTTGCCAACGTATGAGTTTAATTTTCTCAGTTTGTGCTGCGGAATTCGATTTAGCATTTTGTTTAGCTTGTTAGAGAACAAAATTTGGATAATAATAGCCTACCAGGTATACAATAATTATTTAGCTGTTTAATATTAACCAATAAACCAATATAATATATGAATAATATGCATCCTTATATGAACTAATTTTGCTTATCCGCTCTGTTTTTAAAACAATTAAGGCAAGCCCTTGTTTCTGTTGTTATGCTAACGTGGGTAATGACAAATAATTGCGATTGAAAAGAAAGGGGGAGCGGACGACACTATTATTTGGTTATTAATTAATACTATTATTAAATACAATTGTATTTGTATGCCGTAGGTCGACAAAGGATAGCCTCGGATTTGACGTGGTGCCATGTTAATGTTTTTTCTCAGTAGAGAATGCAGAAGATCTGTGGAAGCTGGACATTTCTTATCGATTATATGACACCGTGTGTCATTTACGGTACCTTATACTCGAAGAATTGTAGATCAAACGCGCAAGCCTCGAATCACACACGTCCAACCGATAATCCAGTCAAAGCACCGTCACTCTAGCACAAAAGACGACTCACTGCTGGAAAATTGTAATCATTTCATTTTAAATTAGTGGAGTGAACTTGCCAAGAGCTTGTATTCTGGTCAAAATAGGCAGAAGACGAATGGTTCCCTAAAAAGAAGACAAAGTTTGGATGGTGATAAATTGGCCGGTCAAAAATAAAATGCTGTTGTTTTGCTCAGGGCTACTCAACATTTTAGATTTACAGGACTGTGTAAAAGTCTCAGGCACCCTAGGTTTTTTTTTTTAAACATAGATGTTCTACATTAGTGTGTCAGCAGAATAGAGCAATTTTTAGATGTCCAAACATTAATTTTCCAAAAGAAGAACAAGGAGTTTTGCAATTGATGGTATGGCCTCCACAGAGCCCTGATCTCACCATCATTGAGGCTGTCTGGGATTACCTGGACAGACGGAAGCAAGGCAGACAGCCACGATCTGTAGAAGAACTGTGGCAAGACTGTTGGAACAATCTACCTGCCGATTGTCTTATAAAACTGCATGACAGTGTACCCAAGAGAATTTATACAGTTTTAAAGGCAATGAGTGGTCAAATATTCAAATATTGATTTAATTTTTTGTTTGGTGTTTACTGAACCTTTATTGCATTTTATATTCATATTCTTTTCAGTTAATTCTTTTTGAAAGCCTCTTCACATTACAGATTAAGACTTTTGCACAGTCCTGTACATCTGTGACAGGAGCATTCCTTCCTCCATGTTTCTGCTATTTGTTGTCTGTTGTTAAATTGTGGACTACGCATTAATACGGTTTTCTGTTCCTCAGGTGCGACAGCATAGAAAAACTAAAAGCACAGCTTCCGAAAATGGAGCAGGAGTTAAAAGATCAAGGGAAATTTAAGGATTTTTACCAGTTTACATTTAACTTTGCAAAGAATCCTGGACAAAAAGGGTTAGGTGTGTGCTGCTTTCTCTGCTATCGTTTAATTTTCTCTGTAAATTCTGTTCGTAACGCTAAGCTTGACCCTTCTCTTCTTATACAAAGTAACATGTGTATATATACATATATATATATTGCAGATTTAGAAATGGCAATTGCGTATTGGAATTTAGTACTGGCTGGAAGATTCAAATTCCTAGACCTGTGGAACAAATTTTTATTGGTAAGTATCATTCAGTCACAAAATAATTTGTTGGTATTCTGACTTTATCAGTTAAGTTAAAATGACAGTGTTTTATCCAATCAGATTTTCAGCTACTAGTATTGGTCACTGTTTCATCAGTTAGCCAAGAGTTTTTCATTCTGGCAACAGTATCTCCCAGACCTGCAGTCTGCTCACTGTGTGACTGGTGATCCTGTATTAGGAACCATAAACATCTTTTCCTATCTTCTTTAGCCTGACTCTGGACCCTTCCCCCCCGTCTCCTTTAGCCCGACTCTGGACCCTTCCCCCGTCTCCTTTAGCCCGACTCTGGACCCTTCCCCTCCGTCTCCTTTAGCCCGACTCTGGACCCTTCCCCCCCGTCTCCTTTAGCCCGACTCTGGACCCTTCCCCCCCGTCTCCTTTAGCCCGACTCTGGACCCTTCCCCCGTCTC
>JAOVYW010000038.1:2907535-2920698 GCA_025775045.1 Hiodon tergisus | reverse complement strand
TACATTTTGCTCCATGATTTTCAAGCAAAAACGCTTAAGTGTGGGTGGGTTATTTTGAAAGTGGACACTGTAAGGTTTTTTTCGGTGTAGTGTGGTTTGGTACACTATCGGTGTTATCAACATTATCGGTAATGTAATATGAAGACATCAGTAATATAAGGAGACATTTCTTCAGAGAGGACAATCACCTTTTACAGCCTACACACGGACACAGACCATTGTAAAAAACAATAAACCACCAGCCAGGCAAACACCCACTGAGTATAAATTGTGTTTTAAAGCACTTATTAATGCTATTTGAATACTATTATCACATGGAATGCAGAGCCTTTAGAATTGTGTGCTTTGAAATAAATGTGATTCACTGCATCATACTTTTTGAAAGCTGTGGAAGTAGCTTAGCTGTACTGATTGTGGCCGAAGATTCCTTTATGTGTTACTTCCACCTGATTGTTTTTCTTAGTGCTACAGTTGCTGTGTCATATAACCATAACATATTTGCTAAGGCTCAGAGGTAAAGCAAATCACCATCCGGGCTTGAAACGAGACATTGTTAAGTTACTTGTTTGAAATGAAAGTCAGCTTTGAGTAAACTTTATGAGAGGGAAATATATTAAATGAGAGTAAAATGTAGGTGAAATATCTCCCCCATTCTCCTAGTGGAGTGATCTGATTCAGTGTGTCTTCCAAAGTTCTTTAGATTTGGAAAGGAAAAGCAGTGGACTCTCCCAGATAATTTATTTCCCTTTCCATCTCTCTGTGATAGTTTACTGGGCGCGTAAATGAGCAAAGTTTTATTAAAAGGGCGTTTATCTCTAAATCTTCTAAGGACCTGCTGTGTGCATTCACTGGAATTACGACAGTAACCGCAATAACAGGTAAACCAAAACATAACGGCCAATAAAATAGCAGCCATCTGAATTATTATGAACCAATTATATTTTCCTGGGTGGCTAACGATCAATATTATTACATCAGCGGCTATAGTTTTATTCTTTCACTTATTTATGTGTGTTTGTTTTATTATGTCTGGGAAAATTTTAGTAATACTTCTGTCAAGCTTAAACAGTCACCACTGACAATTTGTTGTCCGATTAAGTTTTTTTGCTCTGCTGAGAGACACCTAGTCTGCCTGTTTGTGTAATCACATTAACCTTTAAAACATGTCTTTATTTTATCCCTGCTCTTTTCCTGTGTATACTAGGGGAGTTAATGCAGAATGTGGGGAGTTTCAAATATTTTTACATGTTCATTTCAAGCCACTGACAGGTGGCTCTATTCACAGTGAAAGAATTGAGTCCCTTGGGTTATTTAGAAACGTTGCAGAGTCAAAAGAAGCCTTTGAATAGAAATTTAGTCATTTGCATATTTATTAAAATATGCTGCAGCTACGGGACCGTTGTTGAAACCTTTAATGAACAAATGCCTGTCATCTATAGCTGGGAGGTAGGCGGCCTGAGAACAATGTCACTCCTGGTAATCACAATGTGTCTCCCTTGCCTTTGCCTTTTTCTCTTTTGGAAGAGGACTTGAGGATTCAATTGGAAAGTGACATTTTGTCTCTGCCTTATCACATACACTTTCCAGTCTTCACTTTAAAAAAGGTCTTTGTACTGTGAAGGTCATTCTTAAGACCTTGCAGATTTAAAGACAGAGATAATTCTGACATTATATTTTTCTGAAAGCTTTTAAAGCATTCCTTTACATATTATGATTTTTTTCTGCAGAAAGTTGATTAACATTTTTAAATGAGATATAATGCATTCACATGTGATATGATTTCATCTTTCCTAACTCCAAACTTTCCAAAACTATGGATGGCTGGATGAGTTAGATTAGCTAGGTCATTATAAGTGATTATCCCTGAGACAATTTTACTTTGATGAGGACATTCTATTAAAAAAAACAGAGGCCCAGTCCACTCAGTGCTTTAATACAGTGAATGTTCCTCTGGTGCAAAAGGTGTTTTGTAGTGTTTCATTTGTCGTAAAATTGTAAAATATCCAAACTGCTGTTGCATCTTCACTCCACGGTCTGTGCTAATGTTGAAAAGTGATAACATCGCAAATATGCTCTGGAACCACAGGGGTTACCAAATTCGAAAGCATGAAATTGCACAAGAACAGTCTCGGTGCCGTGGCCCACTGGCTCTTCAGGCCTTAAGCACCACCTCCCTATCACTGGTCCAGACCTGCTTTGACTCGTATAGCTGTTCATCATTCCTAATGGGCTTTCTTTCCGGTGCTCTCCCACCCTCTCCTGCACCTCTTCTCCCACATCCCCCTCCTCTCTGACATTCTAGTACTGGCTTACCACACCTGTCACTGCCCCCCTTGCAATTTGTGCCCCCCTTGCAATCCTTCAGGCTTTGTTCTGTCATTAGCTACATCCCACTAACTTCTAAAACAACCCAGTAACAAAGAGCTATGGTCCATTAGAAATTTGTGCATTAAGTTTAAACCAGTTAGAATTGAGTTTTTAGAATGTAGGTAGGATTTGATTTATTGGTTTTGAATGATTTTAACTATTCTGCTATAGTGGATATTTTAATATTTGGTCCCGAAGTACAGTAAAGGTCTTAGTCTCTGAGTTCCAGTAATATTTTTTTTGGTGATTAGTCAGACAACCAGCTATTACCACTAAACCAAAAAAACCAATACATTTAAAACCGCATTGGACAGATGGAAATGTATGCCTATGTTGTGGCCACTTTATACAACACATTGTTGTATTGTTACCTGTTAATAAAAATCTCTTTACCTCCAATCTTAATATTGTTCAGTAAAATATGCATTTTAATTAGAAAAATCTGCTCAAGGAATGTTGACAATAATAATACTAGAAAGAATTGTTGACAGCTCTGAAGGCAGTTATTATCTGCCAGCTATCAGACAACCCTCAAGGTTGGCAAACAGTGACATGCTTCTCAACTGCTTGCCTGGCACGAAGCTTAGCACCCCAACCTGCCTTTCCTTGCTCCAAGAACTATGAGGTTTACCTCTAGGTTGCAATCATAAAACTTTTCTGCATCACCAAAAATCAGTGGAGAGCTATTGTACAAAGCTCCTGTGTGTGAAATTTTTTCCTCCATGCCTGAGGTTATTTATCCTCCTGTGATTAAAGTTTGGGGGCCTGATGGCAAAGTGCATTTAATCAGATACTTATTCATAATATTATGTACCTATTTACAAGGTGCTTTCCTGTTGAATTGTTGCTGGTCCTTCTGGGGCCTTGGGAGGCTGTATGTCCTGTGAGACAGGGCCACAGTTTAGCCCCAGCAAATGGAGAATCATTCACCAGACAGGAATTTACTGTAATGACCTCCTCTAAGCCCTCTGGCTCTAAATCCATTTCTCCAAGCTGGTGCAGAGGAGTCCTCAGACTCTTTTCTAATGATAAAAAACCCTCAGTGCCACCTGTTGGACTGAATGTATGAACTACATCTTTCAGTTCAGTTAATACCGACTACAGTTGAGTTCACTTCATAAGAGATCAATCATTCAGTACTTAACTGTCCATTCTGATTCCTACCCTTTCTTTTTTGACCAATACTCCTATGTATTTCCCAGAGATATCCTTCTCTGAACACAAAAATGGATTATTTGTTAACAATATTTGTTAACTCTGTGCCCTTTTGAAATGCCGCTTATAATAACAGTATTTAAACTTCTGATCCAAATAGCAGCACTGTGCAAAGCATATTTTTCTTAATTCATACATTCATTTCATGTCTGGGATAAAAGTGTCCATGAAAAACCAAAAGAATCTACACCTGCATCTAGCTATAGTTAATATTACCAAAATATTTTTTTTTTGTATTTGACGGGTAATTCCTCTGTATAAGTAAAATAATTTTGGCATTGAAAATGACCAGTGTAACATGAACTTGTGGTAAGTACCTGTGGATTGGCATTTGTTGACATGGGAACGAGCGTGCTCATGTGTCCCTCCTCAAATGAGTAATTAAACACCCACAGCAGGACAGAATCCAGCATTTTTTTATTTTCCTTGGTTTTTTATTTCCCAGTTTTCCATCCTTCAACTCTCTAGAGGGTATTCTGGTTGAAAGCCAGCTCAGATGTACCTGCCTCCTAATCGACAGTGAAAGCCAAGATTGTGCCTGCCCCTGAGCCGAGTCATATTGTATGGTGATAATTACTTCAAACTTCCATACAACATATTGCTCTTTTCTCCTATACTACTGTGTGCAAACCTAGCTACATTGTTCTATTTCCTTGTTAAAATGATATAAGTTGGGGATCAGATGCCACCAGCATCTCAAAAAGTTTGCGATAATTGAAGGGACCACGCACCATCCAAACAAATTACATTTCCCTCTCTCCAACACTAAGGAATGACATCATCAACCACCGCTTTTAGACTCCAGTGCCCAGCCACTATTAACAGGTCATAAGGCACTTTTTTAGAGCACAGCCTTGAAGGCTGCAGCAGATGAGACTGAGGAATGTTTGTTCATTGCTTATAAGGGGAAGAGGCACCCAACAAACTTTCTACCCTGACCAGAGTCAAGTTTTCTGGCACTCACCCTCTTTGTATGCTGCCATAGGTATATATAGCTGTGACCACTCACAAAGTTTTCACTTTTCAATTTTCAAATTACCTGATCATCCTGCTTCCATAGGTAACCATTAACAATGCACTATCTCTCTCTTTCGAGCAATCACATGAGACATCCTGCAGGACTGCATCACTTCCACCACAGCAACCATTGGACCAGCCATCTGGACTCCCAACACTCTCCTCTGGATATTACAATATCTTGGAACTCCTCGACTGGAAAGCATCAAACAATAGCTCCTAGTGCCAGCCAGCGGAGGATGGGCTCCCCCATTAAGCTGGGTTCCTCTCATGGTTTTGTAACGGGGATGGAAAGCAGCACTTCCCCTGCCAATGGCGTTCAACCATCCCCGAGGGGGCTGCTGGGAAGCCTGGCCCCCAAACTGTTAATTATTCAAATAGCATGTTAAAAGTTCAAGACTCTTTGCTTGAACTCAGCAGAGTAGTTGCACTCTGAAAAACGCTACAGTTTCTTCCTGCCAACCTAGGGAGTTTTTCCTTGCTACTGTTGCCACTGGCATGCTTTTGGGGGGTCAGGCATGGGACATATTGTATTTCTCTGTATGTAAAGCAACTTTGTGACATGGAAACATGTAAAAAGCGCTTTATAAAAATAAATTGATTGATTAATTGATTTAAGTACCTTTTTTTAAATTGCTTTCTGCCGCTGTGGGTTAGGTCTATAAACCCTTTTGTAATTATTTGAAGAGACTGCATTGTTTATTATTCCATGAAATAAAATTATATTATATCAATGTTAATTTAAAAATTTCGATAAATACTTTAAATTAATAAACTTATTTTCAAAAGAATTAACTTAAATCAAATTGACTGGCTGCCTAAAACATACTCTCTGGACACTTAACAACAAAAATGTAATTTCCTCTAACAAGTAGTAAATTACATCCTGTGCCCTAAGATGTTGGAAATTTTTTAAATGCAAGTGACAGAAAACATTGCATGGTGCAATGCATTGTACTTACCCATTTTCATGAGGCATGAGGACAACATGATCAAGTCTGAACCGGCAGAAGGATGGGTCCAACAGTGCAGCTATTATGTATACATTGTCACCAAATGGAAGTTTTATTGCCCCCCTCTTTGTGTACTTGGGCCTCAAGTAGTGCATTGGGGCTTTGTGGATTCAGGTTGGTATCTGCTTTAACAAGCCAGAGCTACAATTTTACTATACAATCAATGGTGGGTTATTGATTATAGATAGATAAATGTTTTGCTATAGTCTCTGGCAGAATCTTTCTAGAGAAGAGAATGCCCCTTTTAAGGTCAAAGACTAAATCAATGTGTTTAACTTCAGGTTGAGGAGAAAAAGACAAAAATTCTCTTATACAAGAATTAGCCAGCATTGTGAATGCTCGTTGTTCTCTGTGTATACTTCCTTTCATAAATTATCAGCAAATGAATGTGGATGAAGTAAATAATGAGTCATTAATTAGGTATCCCACTGTTTTTCAATGTACACAATCATAATCATAATCACACTCTTCACATTTAAAGTCTGTAGGGAAGAGTCAGGAAATGAAACACAATTTAGCTTATTTTTCGCATTTGCTACGTGTCTTTCAACAAAATCCTTCTTCCATCCTCAGTGAGGAAACAGATTAGCTTTTAGCATGACATCTCTGTTCTCTGTGTGGCACCCATTTGTTAAATGTTGATTAAGTAAAGCTGGGCTAAGTTATCTCAAAATGGAATGTTTACATACTCAGAATTAATTTACAACATTGGTGTTAAAAGCAATTTAATGCTGTAGTCATCAAAATCAATTTTCATTTGATTCCAATTTTGTTGGAAAAAATAAATTAAAAGAAGTTTTTTGTAAGCTCAGACCTAAACAACTTGTGAGCAGATATTGAGAATTGAATTGGGAATGATCCCAATACTATTCATATAAAACTGAGTGTGACTTGGAAAAATAAGTTAAATGAAGGGGTCATTGAAATTCACTAATAATGCACTAATGTTAAAGGGTAGGATTAATGATAAGTTAAGCCAACTACAAACGGGTGACAAATTAAAGGAAAAACCTACGCTGTGTTATGCTGTTTTCCTGGCATGGTTTGGGTCTACTTGTCCCCTTTGAAGGAAGGGTCACTGCAAATCATTATCAAAGTTATTCTGAGTGATCACCCTTATCCCATATCCCTTGATGAAACATTTCTCTCCTGATGGGAGTGGTGTCTTCCAGGATGACAAGCCCCCATCCCCGTCTGCGTGTGAAAATTATGTGACTCAATGCTATAGCCTTTGCAGTCACCAGATCTCAACCCAACTGAACAAGGAGAGTTTGAATAGCACACCAAAGGAGAGAATATCTTTGGAAGAATGGTGTTCCATCCCTCCAGTAGAATTCCAGAGACCTTGTATAATTTATTCCAAGTCGCATTGAAGCTCTTCTGGCAGCTTGTAGTGGCCCAACACCTTACTGAGACACTTCATCTTGGTTTTTCATTTAATATGTCACCCATCAGTATATGGTATCCCAGACCTCATCCTCAGACCGTAGTATTAAATATGGACATGATTGAAAGATAAAGCAGATTGCAGTGAAGTTGCATGAGGTTGGGAAAGGATAGCTACTGTAGCCAACATACAAGTCTTTACAGACCCCACTTTCTCACTCACTAACACACATACACACAAACAAGTACCCCACACATACCTTCTCTCCTCAAAATGTTCTTATAAAGAATGTATCACAACGTATAAAAAACGAAATAGTTGGAAATTTCTATTTCTCTTACATGAAGTTCTAAGTACACATATATTGTTAAATTAACCAGACTGAACAATGAAGATGAATCGTGTATAGCATGCTGGATTCGTTGCGCTCGTCATCTTTTTTTTCCCCTGAGACACATGATGTATTATTAAGTGTGGGGTAAACAGTAGGCCCTTTATGTACATTGTTACCTTTTTTACTGATGTTAAGAAAACAGCATTATGTGGAGCAAGCTGTACATATCGATGTTGGTGAAAAAGTGCAGCTTTTTACTTGCATATTATATTTTCTTATAAAATATGCATGATTGATCTTTTGAATAATTTAATAGATGTTTGCCTTTTTAGGTGAGTATAGTTGTTTATGTTCTTTTAGTTCAACCTTTGCCATTTTCTTCCAATGGAGAAAGATCTGGGAAAAAAACCTCACTCATAACAAACTTACTTCAGATGATATGGAATAAACAAATATGGAAAGGATATTTGTCTGTTTTAAAATGTCACGACAAACTATAGTACCCCCTCCATGGTTTCAGTCATATCCAGGAATTGTTGACAATAGTTACATTAATTAATTAATTAATTACATGGAACATTTAAGCCGCGTTGTCCCAAATTCTTATTTTATCCCTTCCTTTTTGCACAGACAGATTCGTACATACTACTTTTTGCCTTTAGCTCTCCCACTCCAGGATTGCTGAACCAAGACACCTGGGAGGCTACAGGCAGGTCCAGAGGGTTGCCAGTGTCCACCCTCTTATGCCCGCATAACTTAAAGCCTGAAAGACACACAGGGTGACCACATATGTTTCAAAACCAGGTCAAATGAACTCTCTGCACACCAGCACTTCAAAACTAGTGACAGCACGTGACTAGGGATGCAAAGTACTTCCCCAGTATCATTGCCACTGAGCTGCCCCAGATTCCCAGGCTCACACCTGGCTGGTGATTTAAGGGGATGGAGAACATAGAGGAAGAGGAGTAAAAATAAAAAAGGGGAAGACACCTTAAACAAACAGTAACTTTCCAGTGTCCCTAATAGGCCGGAGGCACATTTAAGATGAGACAACATACTCCCGGACACGACAATACAAAAACATACTGATGGGCTGGCTCCCCAGAGGGGATTGGATCCCTTTGGCCCTTGAGAGACAAGGAGTTTTAGTCACTGCATTTGCATTGAACAACACAGCACAATTTTTTACTTTAATTGTGTGTAATATAATTGTACTGTATTTTCGATATTGAACGTGGCACAGTATGTTGGTTTGGCATCAAGACTTCAGTGCTAGCCGCAGCATCGTATGTGTGACTCATTCAGTAATCATCTCTGTTGTTACTGTTAATTTTCACAGTTAAAATACATTTTTATTTTATTTTTGTGAATTCATGTGAGTTTTCCTCTTTTAGGATTACGTCATGGTTTCTATTGTAATATTTGTCTCCATTCAGTGTAATGCTTGCATTTTGCACAGTGATAAACTAACCTTCCATTTTATTTTTTGCACATTGTATTAAACTAACAACTGTGTTAAAGGTGGCTGCCTTGATGTAATAGCACGTGAGCGATCATTGCTCTAATAATAATTTAAAAATACCAGATATTAGTGGGAGTTTATTTTAGATTTATTTAGATTTAAGCACCATCATAATGATTTATGGTATATTACATTAATTCATTTACATTTCTGTTTGGACCCAAGAGCTATGACTGGCTCTGAAGTGGAAAAGTGAGAGGCCTTTGTAAAAATAGATATTTATTAGTTCTCAAAGTCCAAAAATATGGGGGAAATTGCCGTATTTTGTTCTAAATGTGGAATTAATGTGAAGTAATGTATGTGAAGAACAAGTGCTTGTAAAGGTAGGTACTTTATGTTGTATTTAGCACCATAAATCACTGCTGCTAGCACAAACACTTAAATGGGATACAAACAGGATGTTAGCTTCATACCCTAGACTGGAAGCAATGCGTACATCCAAATGTTTAATGTTTTAAAATAGCAATCCAATAAGATGTTAGCAGAACATGCAAATCACCTTCCTACAAAGTACTTCCAAATGACTGTTGAGCAAACGGAAACCATTCTGTCTGTGGCTGTTCAGGATATCACCAAAGCTCTAACTATGGGGGGCAAAACAAAGGCTGCCTGTCACTCTGGAGTAAATATGATACACAGATGCAAAGGGAACAGTATGTTTATTTCCATATACATAAAACAAGAAAAACTTGAGAACAATTCTTCTAAAGAAACACACTTACAACAAAATAGCATTGATCTAGTGTGAAATACAAAGTCAGGACATTTAAAAAGTTGGGAGTAAAAGTAAGTAATGGCTAATAACTCTAGAATGTCTCTTTACTTAAGAATTACTTAAGGCTGGTTTGTAAGGCTGGTTTGTCTCCAATGCCAAGGTCAAGAGCTAAAAACGTCAGAAACCTCAGAATTTTTAATACAATGATTTAATCTTAATGGTTTTATTCATATATTTATTTTAAAGAAGCTTTTATAATCTTATATGTTGCTGCAGATATGCAGTCTTGCATTTATTTCTCACAAATGTGTTACATGATGATTACCAACTGTTAATTCTTAATTCCACATCTATAAACACCACCACATCAACAATAATTTTGGTTTCAGGCGGTACCTGGAGGCAATTGGAGAAACGGAAGCTTAACATCTATCTGACCTGATCCCAAGAGTCAACAAGAAACATGTCACTGATAGGTCAAACAAAAGATAGGAGTTTCCAATATGCATTGGTGCAATACAACATTGTTAATACGCCACCAAACTCCCAGCTGCTACAACGGTACATTTGTTGTGTTTTTCATAGTCTTTTAAATGTTAGTTAAATGTAAAACAAATGCCCTGTTAATTACTGTTTCCCGAGGGCTGAAATGACACTGGAGAAGCCTATTGGACACAAGTTTGACACTGGTAGTAGCAGCTTGCACACTGCACAATATCCTGCCAAAGTTGGGGGATATTGGGCTGTGGTTGGAGGCTGCAGGAGCGGATGATGACTCAATGAAAAGCAACAGCTTGTAGTCCACCAGAGCTGACCAGGAGTCCTTTTCTGCTCCTGTATTTTCATTCTCAGACAAGCTTTATTCAGTTCAACAGCAATATCATGTATGGTTAGGCCTTTTGTACAACACCCAAAAAATGCTACAATTTTTCTTAAGAAATTACTTTAATTACCTGAAATTTGGAGAATATTTCTTGAATATTCATGAGCTACAAAATGTTGACTACTAGCCCGAATGAACTTTTTTACTCTCCCCCTCTCAAGTTTTGGAGAAATGTATTGCTAATTAACACTAATTTGGGGTCAACCTTAAAGATGATACATGTTTATCTTTTTATGTTTATTTTAAAAAATGTATAGACATTAACGCAAATACGGATTTAAAAAAAGATATAACAGATGGACCATAGGGTATACTGGCTGCCAATTATTGTTTACTTATAAGGAAAATACAGGAACATTTACAAAATTGTGTGCTTTAGATTTGAACATAATTTTCTGCAAAGGGTTTGGAATGAACACATAATTTTTTTTTCCCCCAATCTCAACCACACGCTTGGCTCAGATGTGGTTCATGGTGTGTGTAATCAATCTTTACTGCCCTGTTCTATGGTAACAAGGAATCTACTCCACTTAATTTCCAATTAATTTAATTAATTACTGATTTCCATTTTAAACAAATGCTGGGTGTTTTTTATTGCTTAATTGTCCTTTACCTACCAGGAAAGGTTTGATTGTATTGCGCCAGCAAACAAAATTATCTGCAATTTTAGGTAAAGTAAATTGCATAAATTCTGGTAAATTAAATCTTCAAATTTCTTCACGCAATTTTTTTTTTTTTTACATTTTATGAATAACTATAAAATTTTCAAAGCAAGAGGATATTTAGAGTATATTTGAAGCTTAAATGAGCAATTCTGGCATATAAATGTATAAACTCAAATCCTTCATCTGTGCATTCCCAACAATTCTATTTGTTTCATATAGTCAGATAAGACCTATAGTGGTATTGTACTCTATGATGTGTAATAACGTATTATGTAATAACACAGCATTATGTAATAACTCGACAAAATGTAACAAATGTTTACTTCCTTATGTAATAACACCCACATTTTGAAATAATCAGCCACATTTTGTAATACACAGCTTGAAAGCAATATGTAATAAATTTCCCCGCATTTTGTAATAAATTATTACATTTTGCGGTGGTTATTACAAAATGCAGGAGTAGCACTTTTTTATGATGAAAATGTAATAATACGGTGTATTATGTAATAACCAACCAAAAGGGTTGTCTTAAAAATTTGCATTTATTTTATGCATTCTAGCATGAATCATACTGACACAAAATTTATTTTAAAAAGATACTATTAGTTCAGTAGATTAGTAGTCTTTTTCATTGGTCAAATCTACATCAAGTGTCACTGTATTCCATAGCTTAATAGAAACATTACTCGTTCACAGAGACAGAAACACTGAGTGTTATATTGACGCAAACATCTAAGTACTGGTACACACAAATGTCAGGAGACACACACACACGTGCATACATGTGCGTGTGCACACGCACACACAAATACACAGCTCTGCCATTAAAAAATCAGGATTATGCAAATATTATACAGACAAAGAGACAAGAAATGGTTGCACAACAAAAGGCCAATATGGAACAGGACATTTTTTATTAAGTATTATCTTTAATTATGTAATTAGACCACAGCACACTGATTTGCAGTGTATTTATAATTTACAAACAGTAAACAGTTATAACAGTTCAGTTTTAACTACTTATCAAATAGCCACGATAGAAATAACTATTTCCACTCCAACATGTCCTTCACTTAAAACAGGCCATAGCTTGCAAGTTAGACACACATATAGCCACATATTAATAACATTAATCTGGGAACTACTAAACTACATATAAAGTACAAACACTTAAAAAAAGTTGCTTTAACCAAGAAAATCTACCTACAGTGCAAAACACAAGATCTAATACCATCTCTTCCAAAAAATCTCCTTGATTTTAAATTTACCATAGCCAAGCAGGACCCAAGCTGTCATATACTTGCTATTTTTGCTGAAAAGCTCCCTTAGTCTTATTGCAAGACCACTACCGTGTCCAGCAGTTTTGTAGATCCTCATCATACTAATGAAACTGTCATTGTTACAATACAAGTCAAGGCTTTCAGCTAAAGATTCACTGTGTCGATTTGAGTGAAATCTGTGAACTATTCCCATGAATACATTCATATGACGACAAACAGATTGAAGGAAAACAACATTTTCCTTTCAGAAATATTATGTGCTGGGTTAGCAAGTGCTATCATTGCTAACGAGCACATGGTTATTAGCATAAAGGTTTGAGCTTTTATCTATAAACTTTTCATATTAGTTGAGATGCTACTCTATAGTAAACTCTAAATGAGAGAATCTATATTCTCTAAATCCTGCTTTGCAGAAAAATAACATTTTACTCACACTCAATATCATACCTTTCAACATGTAGCCAGTGTAATATTCACATAATTGGTAAGTCTTGTATAACAGCAATTTTAGAACTATGAGATGGTAACCAATATCCGTATTGGATGCTGGTTATTGAATGCTTGAATTTTGCCTTCCTGCAAAAGTGTCAGCCTCCGGTATATTAAATAAATACGTTAAATTTATAGCACGCCGTCTGGGAATTAATATACACACATACAGTATAAAAGAAGACAGCCATACAGACATCAATCAATCAATCAATTTTATTTTTATACAGCGCTTTTCACATGTTGCCATGTCACAAAGACGCTTTACATAGA
>JAOVYW010000038.1:2877332-2907435 GCA_025775045.1 Hiodon tergisus | reverse complement strand
GTAATAATGGACAATTATGTTGATGTCTTAAATCTGTCTGAAACCTGGTTAAAACCGGAGGAGTACATAGCCCTTAAAAAGGCTACCCCGGATGGTTTTTCCAACAGCCAAAAATCTCGAGAGGCTTTCTCCTGGCAACCCTTTCAAAAAAACCATACTTCTTCAGTCTTTTTATAATTGTACTGTCATGAACTTTAACATTTAACATGCCAACTGAGCCCTGTAGAGTCTGAGATGTAACTCTTGGATTTTTTGCAATTTCTCTGAGCATTGCACGGTTTGACCTTGGGGTGAATTTGTGGGACGTCCACTCCTGGGAAGACAGGCAACTGAATAATAAAGAATAATCTTTCTCACTGTAGAATGATGGACTTTAAATAGTTTGGAAATGGCCTTATAACCTATCCCAGATTGATGGGCAGCAACAAGATCTCTAAGATCATTGCTGATGTCTTTACTCCTCGGTGTTGTGTTAATGCACTCCTGAATGCTCCAGACCAGCAAACTGCTAAAGCTTCTGCTTTTATAGAGGTGGTCACACTCGCTGATGCTCAAATAATCAAGGGCATTTGATCAGCAGCACCTGGCTGCTACTTAGCCTCTTAATTCCTATGGAAGCAGTAAGGGTGTACTTAGTTTTTCACACATGGCTTCTCCATTTTGGCTTTATTTTTGTTAAATAAATCATGACACAGTGTAATATGTCATGTGTTGTTGTTTATCTGAGGTTGTATTTACCTAATTTTAAGACCTGCTAAGGAACAGATGATTGTCATTATGTCCTGATACATAAAACCATAGAATTCAAAGAGGGTGTCCTTTTTTTCACATGACTGTACACTCCATCACAGCAAAAAGAGACAAATGAACTATTTACTATTATGATACTCTATTTAATAACCTGTTCAGAGCACTAAACCACATGGCAGCATATGAAATTTGCTAGTATTAAATTTAAGGTTAGCAGGGTGTCTACATCCACTGTGGTGACACTAGTAAAAGGGCAATTATTTATCTATAGGCTAGTATCCGTATTATCTATATTTTAATGTTTTAGGATGACGGGTCATCATTTAGCTGTAGTTATGATTATTATTATTATTTAGATTTAGATTTATTATTTTAAGTTTATTATTTTTCAGTTGTGTGAATTAATTAGTAATTGTGTTGTTTTTTAAATTTCTTTGTATGTGAAAAACTGTAGTTATTGTTTAGCCATGGATTTTGTTATAAGCATTACTCAAAATGTATTTGTATGTCAAACATGGTAATAATGTGTCCAATATGACATTTTGCCAAGTCTTAGGCCAGGGCTTAGGACTGCATTTGTAATTTTCCCGAGGTTTATTCATATAAAATGCCATGCATTGGTAAAGGTGTTAATGCTCCACAATAGTATACATAATTTCAGTTCGGATTGGGAATGTTTTTTTAATATTAACTTTAGAAAGAGGTTGAAATTGGCATTTATTTACTCATTTGTTATAGCATATATGGGAAGATAAAATAATCAACCTACAAAAGTATATAGATGGAAAGATCCACTTAATGCATTTATGTAGACTTGGTTTTAGTTTCTGTGGTTCCAAAATTACAAGTGAGTAAACACAAAAGGCAGCAAATGTAGGCTGTAGGCAGCAAATGGATTAATGGACTCAACCACAACAGAGGTCTATAATTAGTTATTAGTGGTGACCAATGGTAGGCTGTAATGCACATTAACCATCAATTTTTTAGTTTTCTAACTTTTTCCATACATTTGTACTGAACAAGCACGTGTGCATACTGAAGGTGTGTGACTATATCACAAGGAATTTACACACAGAATCAATCATTCCATTTTAAAAAGCAATACGACCAATAATGAGTTCAAAAATATAAATATTGTCACCTTATTAAGTAAATTGGATTGGATTTGGGATTATTTAAAGCTGCATTTAGGGATTAAAGAACACAGATCTACATGCAATCCTTCCCATCCTAGCCAACACACGACATATCTGCTCTGCGCACTAGTTATTAATAATTACAAAGCTTTTGCACAAAAGAAAACACTGCAGTAATATCAAAATATATTTTATTCTGGACTTCCTTTTCAGATCTGATTCAAATTACAATGGTCAGATCAATACAATGTGAAGGGAATCTACAACAAAAAAGTGATTTATTAGAGAGACAATAAAAGGTGGGCGTGGGCCTGGGCAATGGTGGAACAATGAAGAACCAGAATCCTTTAAACTAGTATTTACATGGTCCAGGATGTTGTGTCATTTTAATTAATTTATTTCATTTCTCCTTTTGCAACAGCTACAAATAATTCAGAATTATAAAAGTTTTCAAAGAGTACAAAACTTGGAAGGGACATACAATAAGTAAGGGTCAGATCATGAAATTCGAGCAATGATGGAAACAGACTTCTGGCAGCAGGGTAAAGAGCACATTTTGTTTAAAACAGAATATTATAAAATACCATTCCACTGTCATAGACTCTTATAAACTGTCCAGACGGTATAATTTATTCAATTTGACACAACTGAAGAATTCAAATAGTAAACTCTGTATAAAATTTAAGTTTGTAAATAAATGATATTGTAAACAAACAAACATTAGACAATAAGGCTTAAAAAAGAGTGGTTTCAATTAGGATTTATACTAAGATACAATACTTGGAATGCCATGGGGTTTGGCCCATTGCGTCTACCCACGCATCCAAGGATCCTAACACCACGTCACTGTCTTTTATCCACAAATTTGGGCAATAAAACCACTGCTGCAGTACAGCTTGGCGGGCACTTTAGAGCTTTCCTCCCGTTTTGGATGTGAAAACACTAGCTGAATTAAATGTGTTCACTGGCACATGCAGGTCCAAAAGAGCAGGGGTAAAATGTATGCCGTCTTGAATTTCAAGCATAGAATGCGAGGGTGGGGGGGTGCTATGACTGTCTAATGGTATTTTATAAAGGAGACCTACGCTACTCCAAGACTCAAGTGATGAATAACTATACCTCAAACTGCAGAGTAAATTAAAAAACTACCCTCACATATTAGTAGTATATAAAAGATCTCCCTGTGATAACAGACTTCTTATAGTTACGATGTTACTTCATGACTAATTTACCAAAACGGACCCAACACCCTGACTTGCTTTAAGCTTCAGTTTTCACTCTGGAAATGGAAATGTCAGACTTTAATCCAAATAAAAGACAAAGAAAATAGTTCAGTTTGGGGAAATATTTACTTTAAGAATAAGGGGAATAAGAGAAAAAAAACACAGACTGAAATGAACAAAAAAAGTCATGAAGTAATGTTAAAGCAAAGATGGAAGCAGCTATGCCCCTGCTATGCCCCCGGCAAGAGTTAAATCTATTTGCCTGATTATCTCTTAGCATTCTTTTGCACACAGTTAACAGAAAACCTCTTCAATCTCACAATTTCAGAGGGAAAAAGCTAGGTTACATAATGCAATACCTCAAAAAAATCCCAACACCAGTTTGAAATGCATACTATTTATATTGTCAGTCAATCATTAAAAAAAACAGAAACTTATAGCAAGTCTTCCCTCTTGCAAGTGATTTATTTCAGAGGGACATTAGTCTGCTATATGGTAGCATTAGATTGATTTTACTCGGTCCTGTGGACATGTCTTCATAGTATTGGTTATCAATACTGGGGCCTAGTGACTCACTGACAAAACGTTGCCTGTAATTGACTAATGAATGGTGCTTCTTTTGTAACAGCTACAGCAGTGAATCTTTGTCCAGAAAGTTCTATGAATAACCATTCTTTATAACATTGCTCTATCAATAGTGCACAATTTAACCATAATGATGGTTTCAAAGCAAAATGACGCAAGAAGCCTCTTTTATCCTCCTTGTGCCCATTTTACATTTGTAATCCTTCTAAATTCGGTAGAATAAATGTCCCACTTAAAAAAAACAACCTGTATTTAGATCACCAGTAAAACCATAGCATCAAAACTACATCTGAAGAATAAGTAAAAGTGAAACTGAAATGTAAAAATATCAGTCCCCCACAATATTTTTAAACCACAAAACGTACAGTACCAAAGACATTAGATTTTTATATAACTGTTTTCTGTCCAAGTATAAAAGAAACAGGTGGAGCTGATTGACGATTCCACCTCATGCATCTGTAACCTAAAAACTGTTAAAACATTTTTAAAAAGAACATTAAACCCCTAACTGCCGCAGGATTAAGAAAGCTGATATGTCTGCACACACAAACTGATCTACCAACAAAAATATTTTTATATCGATTCCGTTTTCAAAGAAAAGAAAGAAAAGAGGTTTAAAATTTTGGTACATATACGGTCCTTGTTCCCCCCAAACCTTGTGTCACTTACAGAAGTCCCTTTTCATGTATGTGAATGGGAGGGAAGGCGCTCAGGTCTGCTGTGTCTGGTGCTTGGGTTGGCTGTAGTGGCTTGCCATGGTTTCAAAAGGGCCAGGAGCAGTACATGGGGCTGGGACAGTCATTTTGGCTATGTACACATTCATAGTCGGTCCATGGCTTCCAACTAGCAGTGTTATTTTCGCAGATCTAACACACAAACCTGCAAGCACAAAATGTTCAATTGAGATGAGTGTTTTATTTGATCTATCCCCTTCCCCCAACACACAAAAAAGAGGGGCAATTTTAAATATTATCTCAAACAAGGCATTTAGTAACCCACACATTGAACTGTTCAACATTATATGGCTGGGAAGCGTCTGAAGAGAGTACAGTACACAGTAAGTCAAACAGAGTAGCTTCTGGGACTAAATAATCACAATCTCTGCAGCGGAGAACAGATAACTGAAAGAGTACTCACAGATCCATCTGAGGCGCTGGCTCCCACTTTGTCTCCAGCTGCGTTCCAGCACACTTCAAAGATGCCCCCTGTTCCTCTGTAGCTGTGAACTAAAACCCCTGTCTGGGAACACAGAGACGGCAGTGGGTCAACTCAAGGCCTGTGGTCAAAAAGCCACATTTGGTCAAATATGCCAACCTCCCATGAATGCATACCTGCGTGTTCCAGATGTGGACACATTTATCGAAAGAGCCGCTTGCCAGGTATCTGCCGTCCGGGCTGAAGGCTACGCTATACACAGGCTCCTGGTGCTTGGTCAGCGTATGGATGCAGATGCCTCGGTCCACGTCCCATAGCCGAACAGTGGAGTCGAAGGATGCACTGCACCAGTGGGAACGAGAGAGAGAGACCACAGTGAGTTTGCAGGCTTCACAATAGGGGAATAAACAACGACAAAGACGACAATACAAATGCATCTTACCACACACTCTGTACGTTCAAATCCTTACAAGGACATGCAATGTGTGCTCATTATACACCCATGTCATAGAAATAAGGAGGGAGGGAGTGAGCTTCAGTACCTGGCAAGCATCAGATTGGCGCTGGGATTGTTGGTTCCAGGTCCAGTAGGACTCCATTTGATAGTGTAGATTTCTTTGCTGTGGGCTTGCAAGTCGTGAACACAATTGTCCTGTTTCATACTCCAGATCTGCCATCAAGTCAACAGTTAAACAGGTTACAAGAAATGACCAAATCCAACCAAACCAAACCACACCACACCGGCTGAATTTACATGGCTTATTTCCTTAACCTACAACTCACAATGTAAGTCAAAATTAGACATTGCCAGAACCCTCATTCAAAAACCCCTATGAATATTTTCTGAAAAACAGAAATAGTTTTTTTAAATGATCCATGAAAAGCAGCTGTAAATGAATGTATTGGAACCAGGTCAATGACCCCTTTATGACATTTTCAGCACATTAAATTTAGCTCGAAGTTTTCACACAACCACCCTTGGCAACTTGTAAAATTGCACATCAGGAGGTAAATATATTGATATAAATCCACGGGCCTATTGATTTATGAGAACGGATATCAATAATAATTTATTAATTAAGCATGTTAAACATTTTGAAAATAGATTTTTTGAGAATGAGCTTTCATTAGCATCATTAATTTGAAAATGTGACGACCCTAATTTACCATCATAGCTTTGAACAATCATTAAACGTCTGTATGTATAACGATCCCCTCTGTCCAGCAAGGAAGCAGACCGACCTTCAGAGTCATGTCGTCGGAGCAGGACGCTAGCAGGTTACCGGTGGGGTCCCACTTGATGGCGTTGACTTCGTTCTGGGGGTCGCAGGAGAGGTAGAATCACAGGTTGAGAGGGAGGCAGGTGTGATACAGTGGGGCGCATGGACAGGGACACCAGACTCACCGTGTGACCCTGGAAGGTCTTGATGGGTCTGTCCTGGCCAAGCTTGCAAACGTGGATGCACATGTCTGTGCTGCAGGAGGCAAACGTGTTGTTGCTTTGCCAGTCCACATCCAGGGCAGGGGCTGGGGAAGGGAGCACCATAATGATGACACTGCTAGACACCGACAGGCTAGCTCTCTAACATATACTTTACACTCACAGAGGTGACGCTGCTATTCACCAAGGGGCTAGCTTTCTCACATACACTTTACGCACACAGTGATGACACTGCTATCCACCGACAGGCTAGCTTTCTCACATATACTTTATGCTCACAGTGATTAGACTGCTATACACCGACAGGCTAGCTTTCTCACATATACCTTACAAGTACTGGAGTATTGGAGTAGTCTGTCACCTTGACCAATTTAAAACAGCTATCTCTGAAGGACTGTGTATCTCCAACTTACCTGAATGGAAAGGGAATTGCTGCTTAGCTTCTCCTGTGTGTGCATCCCAAATGATGGTAGTCTGGGGGAAAAAGCTGATGTTTTAAATGGGCACTATACATTTATAAGTAAATCAAAAGGATTTATTGAAGCAAGCAACTGTTGCTTTTAATGTTTATTAAAATAAGAAAAATGCTAAGTTTAAGTGGTCTACAAAACACCTTCTTTATTCACAAATTAATTGTGTTCAGTGCATGCTCTTACCTTGTCAACGCCAGCACTGAGGATGAAGTTTCCTTTTTTATTCCATTTCAAAGCGAAAATTGGACCTTTGTGTTGACCCAAGGTACTAGCAAGATTACCTGAAAATCAGTTGTATTAGAATTGAAGAGAACCTAGTGCCACAGTATTCAGGATGCAGTATTTATATTTATAAACTAAAGCGATAATTACAAAGCTCACCATCTTTAGTCCATATTCTGGCAAATCCATCATAAGAGCCTGTTGCCAATAGTGTGCCTTCACTCTGTCACAAATGAAATAAAGAAAAGTAAAGCACCCATATATACATATTTACATATACACATAGCTCCGAAAAATTATGTTCACAAATCATAATTAATCGACTGTATGCAGCAAAACTGGTTCATCTGCTTTCAGAATAAATACATCTTTGTAAGGTCCTTAATGCAGGTAGCATATTTCCAGAAAAAGATTCAACCTTGAAAACCAAGGAGCTTTCAAAAAAACTTCTGGAAAGCCACAACTCAATATAGCTTCGAGCAGTCGATCATTAAGAAGTGGAAGGTGTACAGTACCAACCAGACACTACCTAGGATCAGGCTGTTCCTCCGGCAGGTAAGGAGTAAACTGTTTAGGGACACCTCTGTGTAGCCAACGACTTTTAAAGTTTGACTGAGATGGGAGTAAATGCCAATGGGTTAAAAAATATCCCAGCTGGCCTTTTTTGGCAGAATGGCAAGGAAAATTGATGGAGCAAAGTCTTAGCAAATTCTGTAGGAAAACCTAAAAACTGGCTTCTAAATCTAAAACAAACTACAAAAGTACCTTTCAGCAGGACAATCACCCAAAGGACAAGGCTAAAGCTACAGTAGAGTGGCTAAAGAATAACAAAGTCAATGTCCTTAAGTGCCTCATCCATCTCTGGCAAAACTTGAAAATGGCTCTCCCCTAGAGAAAAGTTTCCAAGAAGAAAGGACAAATATTGCTCCAAGCAGGTGTGGTAGATACGAAAAAGACTCACTTTTCCCCCACAAAAGCGTTTATTCTGAGACTAAATAAAATCATTCACTTTTTGAATGGCGTACACATCATTACACATAGTTTGTAATTCAACTTAATGAGGCATTGCTGGAAGGGGCTGAATACTTTATCAAAGCACTGTACTAGAATACATATATGCGTACAGTGTTTGTGTAACTTTAAACCTACAAACGCCACAAAAATTTAGATTTTAATAGATTAGAGAAGATAAATCAAATTTGTCAGGCATTGTAGAAAATTGTGCTACAGCTGTGCCCATGTGTGGATGAAAAGTATGGTAAACTGGGGAATGTTTGACTCACATTCCAGTCTAATGACGTGACGTCTTTGTTGCTGGGCACGTCCTGCCCTCCCTCTCGTATACAGTGCCGAAGAACGAGCTGTGTGGAGCTGCTGGTGCTGTTTTCGCTGAGGTTCCAGATTCGGGCGGTCGAGTCCCCAGACCTACAGAGGCACAGTGGCTTAATATTACACCCTCATTTCCACCATCACCTCTGGGTTGCCCTGAATGGCTGTCTTTATTTTTAGGGTCTGTATTATCCATGGCAGTTGAAGGAGTTCCACGCACCCTGAGGCCAAAAGGTCGCTAACAGGGTTCCAGGCACAGATGAACACCTCTGACTCGTGGCCCCGCAGCACCATGGCCTTGCTCTGGGGGATCTCCACATCACCATCCACCTCCATCATGTCCGCGTGGTTGTCTGTCAGGGCACAGAAACGAGCACCGGTGATCAGGCCCGCTCAATCACACCGGAGATACAGTCAGATACAATCTCTGTAACCTTTTCCAGCCAGAGCTCACACAACAATACAGCTGGATGGCTAACATAACAATAATAATGCATCATAACATAATGGATCTGACTTTATCTCACCATCTGTCACTGTACATTTGCTGTACAGGTGTAAAAACTGTGCTGGGGCTGGCAAGGCAATGTAGGCTCAAATTTCATAAGAAACTCTGTTGCTGTGCCCTTGAGAAAGCCACTGGACCTGAACTGCTGAAGCTGAATAGTTCCATTAAACATCCATCTGTATAAAATGCGGACTGTAGCACTCACTTGCTAAGGCATGCGCTCCATTTTCGTCCCCGTTGGCGGTGCTCTCTCCGTTCTTGGCGTTGCCCTGGGCGCTAGTGGCAGAGGCAGGTGCCGCGGCAGCTACCTGCTGCTGGGCCAGCTTGTCTCTGTAGGCCTGCTGCCGCGTCTGCACCACATCAGGCATCACAGCGTCGATCAGCGACAGAGACTCTATGGGCCGCCCGTCAAACAGTGTGCCATCCTGGGGAAGGGAGAGCGAGAACGATGTCAGCAGGGACATGGACAACAGGACCTGTAACCTGTGTCAGTAACCTGAGGACCGTTAAACACTATGTGAACTGCTTGGACACGGACAACAGGACCCGTAACCTGTGCCCGTAATTTGTGGTCTGTTTAGCACTACGTCCACTAAATAGATTGTGCTATGGTAGACAGATAGTAAAGATTTCATTAAACGCAGTGATGTTTGTTTATTTGAGATTGCATTATTTGTGCGCATTTCAGTCCATGAGGGTATGTACACTCAGTGGCCAGTTAGATACACATATCTAGTATCAGGTTTAAACTTTTACCATGAAGGGATGCACTTGGTAAGTAAAAATGTTCAGATAAGCTGTGGCAATCAAATGTTACTCAGCTGGGAAAACATTCCCCACACTATTACACCACTGCCACCAGTCTGTGCTGTTGAAACCAGGCAGGATGCCATTGGCAGGATGCAAACAGGAACCTGGATTCATTTTCCACTCCTCCGTTGTCCAGTGTTAGTGATCACGTGCCCACTGGAGCCGTTTATCCTTATTTTTGGCTAATAGGAGTGGAACTTGATGTGGTCGTCTGCAGCAATAGCCCATCTGCGACAACGAAGTTGCTGTTTTGCCCAACAATCTTGTACCACCTTCTTTTTTTGCCTTGTAGCATGTATGATTCTTGCCATTCTCTTCTATTCATATTATTGAATAGTTTTTGACCATTCTGGGTAAACCCTCAATGCTGTAAAACCTTATATGTAAAAAGCCCAGGAGAGCAGCTCCTGAGCAGTTTCTGAGATATTGGAACCGGCATGCCTAGAATTGATGATCCTACCAGGCTAAAAGTTGCTCAGGTCACTTGTTTTACCCATTCAAACGCGCAATCGAGCAGTACCTGAATGCCTTGATGCCTGTCTGCCTGTTTTACATAGCTAGCAACAACCATGTGACCCACTTTCTTTAAGAGATCTGTATGCGTATGTGTTTTTAAGTGTGTATACATGTTTGTGTATGTCAACGTGTGAAATTGTTTAGTTTTTTTCCTGTTAGTGTATGTGTACATGTTTATCTCTATCAGTGTTTGTTGTCTGAACGTGTATGTTTTTCAGTGTGTTTGTTTGTGTGTGTATGTGTCTCTTAGTGGGTGGTCTAGTTTTTGTGAGTGTATTTGCATGTTTGTGTGTCAGTGTATGTGTACATGTTTAAATCATCAGTGTGTGTTTTCTGAATGTGTGTGTGTTTGTGTGGGTCGTGTCTGTTTTACCTCATTGATGCTGACTTCTGCCTCCACATACTGCAGACCCTTCTGTATGATGGAGATGAGAGCAGCAGGGGGCACCAGGGCACCGTTTATATTGGACTGGCTGATGTGGCTCTCTATACCAAATGTGAAGGCTGAATGAGAAAACCCTGCCAGAGACATGACAAAATTATCAGTCTGTGCTGTTCACTCACAGCAGGCCCTCCACATAAACAATATAGACCAGCCTGATATAGACATTTGTGTGTATACTGTAGAGCAATGTTTTCTCTAGCACTGTGCAGGCAGGACGGGCCACCATACCTGAAATCCTGGCTTCCACATAAAAATATTTTTAAACAAACCAGATAAATCAAAAGTTTAGAATGGTTTGTGCTTTTGTGTGTATGGTGTTTGTAAACAGTCTGCACAATGAAGATGTCCGTGCCCCCCACTAACAAAAAAACACCCCTTGCACAAACAACTGTATGTCATATAATTTAAATGAGTGGAACACAAATTGCATAATGCATATAAGTAGGGGTGGGCGATATATTGAATATACTTGATGTATCGTGGCTTGTTCTGCTCATGATGTAATAAATTACTATTTTGCGAACATCGAGTACAAATTGTCAAGTAATTTTTTTAAGCCGCCGGCATGGGACTCCTTTTTGCATTTCGCTTCTCTCTCACTCACAGACACAAAAAGAAAAAAACTCACATACATACGTCACACACACTCGCTCACCCATCCAGACCACTCTCCTGTGACTTATATAAGTGAGAGTCGTGAGACGTGTGTTCTTGTATCTGGAGAAAACAGGGAAAGAGCCTAGAGAGAGCGAAAGAAGCGAAGCAACAAAACGAGTGCCGAGTTTGGGAACGGTAATAGAATACGAAGGCGGACTAATTGGTTCCGAAAAGAAATAGCACTGGATCCATCGTCTGGCAGTGGTTTGGATATCGCAAAGATGTTGAACAAACAACGGTTATTTGCAAAATATTCAGCAAAACCATTACCACAAAAGGTAGCAGGAATCTACTTGTTGAATGCACTTTTGTTGCTTTGAGCTATGTTAAGGGTCTTGGTTGAGCTTGAGCTCTGTAGAACTAGGCTACAGTATGTAGTCCTACATCATGTCATTATTAATTTTCCTTTAACAGCTGTTAAAAGCCTGTGTTTGCATTTGCCTGGTTTTAATAAATACTGTTTTGTTAAATTTAACTTGGTTGTGATTTCCCCCTTTTTGCATCCACGTTTAAATCCACATTTAAAATCGTTCCAATAGAAACCACTAATGAATATAAACAAGAATGTTTTAAAGCAGACATCCGTTGAAGGGACTTCTAGAATAATCATACTGGTGTGATTGTATGCATCAAATGGTTAAATTAAGCATTTATGAAGCGCTTTAGAAGAGATTTCAAAATATTGAGATATGTATCGTGATATAGCCTAAAAATATTGCGATATTATTTATAGGCCATATCGCCCAGCCCTACTTAGAAGATATTTCTGCGCTTTCGTTAGAAGTTATTTCAGGAGTTTCAGATCTAAAATGATTGCTAAAGCCCTTTTCATATTTAATGTAATCTCAGTAATAATGGTGGTCCCAGTAACAATTTTAATACCAGTAAAATCTGAACTGGACCTAAGAGCATTTGAAGCTGTTGGACTAAGAGACATTTCCAAAAAGAGATACTTTTGAGGCTTTAGGTTGTGGAACATATTTAACCCACCTGACTCCTGCAGGTATCTGTATACCAAGAAGTTGACCTCATCACTGCTTATGCTCATCTTCACTCCTGGTTAAACCATGGGGTCAGCACGTAGGACGCAGGCCTGTAGATATATAGAAAGAGAGACAGCACATGTTTACAGAGCTCACAAACCCACACAGAGACACACCATTAGAGGATAGCAAAGGGGTTTAATTACTGTGCTTTAAGACAAGACTGTGACAGTAAATCTTCTTGCAGTTCCTTCCCAATTAATACCAAATGGCCACTGGTGGAGAGGTGAAGGGGTTTCTTTTTCTGGAAGTCGAGCGCTCAAAGGCTTTAAAAAATGTATTTAACATTCTTCACTTAGCAGCACAGTTCACACCAGGGCACCAATATTTGCGGCCTGAGGAGACATGGACTCGCTCTGTGCTGCCAGAGGTTAACAGTGGACAACAATGCCTCTCTTTTTAGGGGCACTAAATCAAAAACAAGCTGCAATACGGGCAATTGCCACTGTGCTCTTGCGGTAGTATTGTCCTGCAGCAATAGTGTTCCCACGAACCTACCCATCTCAATGCACTGGGTTTCCTCTCTCTCCAAGACTGTCTCACATGCTCTATCAATACAAATTTAGAACTTATAAATTTCAGCAGACTCTATAAAATAATCTGGCCCTGGTTTTGACCAGTTGTCACATAAACAATGCCACTCAAAATAATTAATATTTCATTAATTAAATCAGGACATTTGGCAAGATCTCAACATTTAGGATTAGGCTGTAAAAACAATCTCAATACAAACATTTGCTTGATACCGAAATCTAGTACAATCCAAACTTAAACATTAAAGGAGCTGATTAACCTGGTTGAAGACTACCACACAATGTACTCATTTTAGCCCACGTGGGCCGATACTCTACCCTGAGTGTGAAGACAGAAGAAAGCGAGCAACGTCTATAATGCTACTTGATATTCTTGTTTTGGGCAGACAGCTGAAAGGCAAGGCGTAAGAAATCAATGGGTCTTAGAAAAAAAAATGTAATCTTTCACATTAGTACTTCTAATTTAAATTTAAATTACTCCATACTACCTGCTGTGGCACAACTTGCATTACAGGCTTCAGCAAGGAAAACTATACAATTCAGTTACATCGAATAGTTCTCTCTCTCATATACATAAAAAAAAATTTGCGAGACAATCGTCAAATAAAAACACACAAAGTTCAACATTCAGAAAACCAGAAACGAAATTGATGGTTATATGATTTAGTCAATGGTCTATAGAACTTATATATAGTTGGATCAAAGACATCTCTGAGACATACTCCAAAACATTTACAGGCAGGAGAGACGAAACACCTACAACTTTTCAGCTATGATTTACCAAAGACACTCCTAGAATACTCAGTGTTTAGTGATTAGCAATGGAATGTCATAGCTTTTTACTCTAAGCAGGAAAGTATATAAACAGCAAAAGAAAGATGTGTGGTTGTGTCAGTTGTTTCTGTATCAATTAAAAAGTAAACAATTGTCTAACTAACTAGAATTAGAAAAGGACTGCGCTTTAACAGCCAATCAGGCATTATCACGTGATCGATGCCCACTGGACGGCTGTTGTCATGTTAACATTGAATGAAAAATAAGTTAGTCAGCACACATACCAACATGACAGCGTTTTAACTTTTAAATTTCATTCATTGACTTGCACATTACTACAATTTTCTACAAATGGCTTCAGCATGGGATCCATTATTCTACTCACGGTTATTATTACACATGTTCTCGACAGGCCCCATCCCTAAAAAATATATTTTATGTTGAAACCATTTTGCAATAGTCTAGTTAGATATGGAGGGACAGAGGCAGATATGAACTGGTATTCATTACACAAAAACATGACTCGCAAACATCTTTCAATCAAAAACGTGTTTGACAAAAAAGGTCATTCAATTCCTGTTTGAAGAGAACAAACAGACAAGTTAGTTGGACCCTACAGAGTAAGGGAATTTTCAAATAACTATGTAACTTGGTGTCCGGCTGACATATTTCTCAAAATAAATTTATTTCCTATTGAAAATTATATATTTTTAGAAAGGTAACATTTTAATCTACTCTGCACAATAACTTCTTAATACATTTTTTAAATGTTTTAGCCATTTTTTGTACATTCATATCTCATAACCGACCCATGTCCCAGAGTTTGATTTTTAAGTTTCAGAGTGGAATATTATACATTTAATTATTATAATGTTTATTTTTTATATACAGAAATCTGAAAAAAGTTTTTTCTAAAACATAAGTTAAATATGAGAAAAACTATGTAATTTTGTATTTTTACATAATTCTATGTATGTCCCAGAGTTTTGAACACAAAATCTCATAACCGACACCCACTGACTTTTTGTGTAGAAATGATAACATATCAATAAAAAATTTCAAACAAGGTGAAAGGTCAAGAGATTCTGGAGGGAAATACAGGAGACAGAGTTAAATATGTTTTTCTGTTTTCACTGTTTAACTCACTAGTGCACCGCTAGCAAAACATGGAAATAAAAATGTTTATGAAATGTACCGTAATTTCCGGACTATAAGCCGCTATACTTTTTTCCGGATTATACTTTTTTCATACACTTTGAACACTGCGGCTTAAACAATAATGTGGCTAATTTACGGATTTTTACAGGCTAACGAGCTTCATGCCGCCAAAACATTTAGCCGCGTCACATCAGACCAATGAAATTACCGAACAGGTCACAATGGACCAATGAAACTGTCTGAATTAAATCAAGCACTCACACTAAGATCAGTCATTTTGCGCTTCATGCACACACCCTCATCATGGAAAGCACACGAAGAAATGCATATGATGCAGCTTTCAAGTTAAAGGCGATCGATCTGGCCGTCGAAGAAGGAAATAGAGCTGCTGTAAAACTGTTTTTTATTTTTTTAACCAGCCGTGTTACAGGCACTGTTTGAAAAAAACATTTACGTTATGTATTTAATTAAAAGTTAAAAAAAATCTTTCTGTGTAAATATCTCATGTTACAACGTGGACACCGGCGTCTTATAGACAAGTGCGGCCTATATATGTACAACATTTTTTTTCTTTTTAAAGTTAGTGGGTGCGGCTTATATTCAGGTGCGCTCAATAGTCCAGAAATTACGGTACATGTATTTAATATAAATTTACTTACTAACTTCATTGTTATTACATCACCATCTGAAAACAATGGCTGCCCTGTTTGTTGAAAATGGACAAAGAAGTTTCTCGTAACCGACACCTTACAATTTATCTCATAACCAACACTTTTCAAAAACAAGAAAAATGTTGGTTATGAGAAGTTGGTGTCGGTTATGATTTCTAAATAAATTATTTACTTGTATACTTCAATATACATATAAATAATAATAATAAATAGAATAAATAAAATAACCATAGATTCTCTAGAGAGGGTTACCAAGAAAATGCAGAAAGAATGCCAAGTGAGTAAGAATGTGAAGGAGGCACTTCTTTTTCCTAATGTTCAGGTTAAGAACATGCCCAAAAAATACCTGACATTTAAGCATAGTATTCTCAAGAAATACAAATTAAGCAGCCCAGCAACTGCAGAAAGACCACAGGACTATTACCAGCGTTAAAACTTCACAGAAGAAATCTGCTAGGGAGAAACAGAAGACTGTCATGAAGTTTCTTTCTCGCGATGACATAAGTCAAGTGATGCCTGGCAAGAGAGATACCATCACACTGTCCAAAATAAAAGAAAGGAAGAGGCTCCTTACTGCTCCACTGCAAAAGTTGTTCTTGCAGTTCAAATCTGAGAGTCCAGGTTACAAAATATCGTACACTTGGTTCACCCGTTATAGACCCTTTTGGACTGTCTCGGCAAACTTGTAAAAGTGTAAAACACGAGAATCTCCAGATGAAAGTGAAGGCTGTTTTCCAGAAAAAGTGATCAAAATCAGTAATGGTGAAGAACTATCAAAGACTTTGGTTTGCTCACCTGAGAATAAGCAATGCTCTTACAGAGAGTGTGACCAATGTTGGGACAAGAATTGAAAAACAATAGATAACGCAAAAAGAAGATAGAGAACCTAACAGAGGAATCAAATCACGCACAGTGACATTCATGCACACTGCCTGCGGAACTTTGGAAGAAATAAAATCCAGCTGGTAATATGTGTACTCGCACGTTTAATATCCGTAACCAATTCAGGATGAGGAAACAGCTAAAATAAAGTCTCAAAGAGGATGAAACTGGGATTCCTGTTGATTTTTCAGAAAACTACAACTGCAAGTCCAACATTCAGGGAGCTCAGTTTGGGGCATAACACATTCAAGTATCATGCCATACAGTAGTGTTCTATGTAGCCGGTGAGAAGTTATTTGGATCTTCGTCATTATGAAGTAGCCATATGGGCACACATGACGCCAATCACGAAATGGCTAAAAAGAGAATTCCAAGCAGTAAAAACTCTACATTTCTGGAGAGATGTACCCACTACCCAGTACAGAAACAAAGGTAATTTTTACTTGCTTTCTACCTTTCTTTTCATTCATGGTTTTGTTACAGTGTATTGGAATTTCATGGAGGCTGCCTATGGAAGAGGACCTCATGATGGTGTTGGAGGCACAATCAAGTCCACAGCTGACCGAATTATAGCAGAATCAGAGGATATTGAGGACGCTGAGCAGCTTTATCTGAAAGTTCAGCAACGCACTAATATCACCATGTAGCTGATCACCACTGATGACATTGGCAAAATAGAAGAACAGGTGCCTAAGTATCCTCTGACACCTGTAAAGGGTACAAAAAAAATTCACCAAATATTCACAAGTGATGCAAGATTTATAAGCCATAGGGTTTTATCCTGCTACTGTAATAGGCTACTGCAATAGTTCTGCTCATGTTATTCACCAGTGAGAGTGCTAATGACCCCACGACCGAGTGCCAGATGGATGATGAAAATCAGGGAGAAATCATTACACCAATACAAGAATTAGCAGATGACCTTATTAATCAGTGGTGTATTGTGCATTATGATGACGATGTTTCTCCAGGAACAATCACAGACATGACAACCACTGAAAGAGGTGACTATGTAGAAGTTAAATGCATCAAACAAAATAGGTCAAGACCAATATTACTGGCCAACCGCTGGAGTCCCAGGATAATATTTATCATGTCCTTGAAGATGTGCTTGGACTCATCAAACCACATTTTGTGGTACTTGCCCAATATAGTGCCCGTCATTCAAAACTGGACCAAAAACGGTTTTACATTTTGTTAAAATTGCGAAGGCAGGATGTATAAAAACCTGTTCTGCAATTACAATTTATATTGTTTGGATGTTTAAATGGATACCATTGTTTTACACCCATTGCCATGTTATGTCAAGTCATGTTAACTGAAATATGATATAGAAGGTTGGTCTGCAGTCTATAACCCTTTTTTCTGATGAACTGCACCCAAAGATTTAGTTATAAGATTAAGTGCTGAGAAAAAAAATCATAACCAACATTGTAATTAAAAGTAGGTAAGATAAGTTTTAAAAACAAATGCTATAGTTGTTTTCTATTTGCAAAAACCCTCACATTTGTCTAAGTACTGTTTACTTAGGATTTATTTTTTCTTCAGGAAAAACTTAACTTAATAGAGTGCTGGTTATGATCTAGAAATTCAATCAATCAATTTTATTTTTATACAGCACTTTTCACATGTTGCCATGTCACAAAGACGCTTTACATACAGAGATACAGTATGTCTCAGGCCTGACTCCCCCAAAAGCATGCCAGTGGCAACAGTGGCAAGGAAAAAATTTAAAAAATTTAAATCATTTAAATTAAAAACTATAAGTTTTTAATGAATGGGTAAAATGTATATAACAAAAAAATTACAATTCTAGAAATGCCACTTTTAAAAATCTATCTAAACTGTGTTCAGTTTTAAAACGTTTTCTACTGGGTGTCGGTTATGAGATTTTGAGGGGTTAATGACAGAGAATTTAAAAAAAAATACAAAAAAATTAAAAATATTAACTGTGCCAATAGTAGGAAACAAAACTACAAAGATTGCTGATTGAGTACAGGTTTAAAAAAACACATAACACCAATAATTATAAATCAACATTTTATCAATCCATTGGTTATTTGAATCTAATGTATAAAATCTAATGCTTTACCTTTCTCAAACTGTTTTCTACAACTCAAACTGCACCTTTTTCTTTCCCTATTTGGCTTCAAAGAGCTACTCCGCTGAAGCTCTAGCTGCCAGCCCGGGCTGTAGTTTTCAGCTTCCACAATAAATCTGCTATGAAATAGCACAATGTCCCACAGTTGTACTTTTATTTCCCTGTCAAAACATTGCATAACCGCAACAGAAATACTTGAGTTAAAAAAACAATTAAAAAAGGTTAGTGTTGTATTAAAACATACCTTTCCCCATTTCTTTATTTTTCAAAACTAACACGCAGGGATTTTAATATCAAATACATTTGGATTACAGAGATGATATTACAAGTGGTAAAGCTTCAATGTAAACAGAAGACAATGCTTGTTTATTTCCTAAACCTAAGTTGATATTTAGGCCTGAACAGCAATAATTTAATCATAAGGATGAGGGGCCAGTTGACGTACATTATTCATTGTTTTATTTACACTATATGGACAAAAGTATTGGGCCACGCCTCTTAATCATTGAATTCAGGTGTTTCAATCAGTCCCATTGCCACAGCTGTATAAACTCAAGCACCTAGCCATGCAGTCTGCCTTTACTATTGTTCTAAAGAGCTCACTGAATTCAAGCGTGGTACTGTAATAAGATGAACCGTTGCAACAAGTCAGTTTGTGAAATTTCTTCCCTCCTAGATATTACACGATCAATTGTAAGTGGTATTATTGCAAAGTGGAAGCGTTTAGGAACCACAGCAACTCTGCCACAAAGTAGCAGACCACGTAAATTTATAGAGCGGGGTCACCGAGTGCTGAGGCGCATAGTGCGTAAAAGTCGCCAACACTCAATGACTCAATAATTGCAGAGTTCCAAACCTCCTTTGGCATTAACATCAGCACAAAAACTGTGCGCCAGGAGCTTCATGGCATGGGTTTCCATGGTCGAGCAGCTATTTGCAAGCCTTACATACCCAAGCACAATGCCAAGCGTCGGATGGAGTGGGGTAAAGCATGCCGCCACTTGACTCTGGAGCAGTGTAAATGTGTTCTATGGAGTGACAAATCTCGCTTCTCTATCTGGCAGTCTGATGGACGAGTCTGGGTTTGGCGAATGCCAGGAGAACGTTTCCGGCCTGACTGCAATGTGCGAAGTTTGGTGGAGGAGGGATAATGCTATGGGGTTGTTTTTCTGGGGTTGGCCTAGGACCCTTAGTTTCACTGAAGGGAAATGTTAATGCCTCGGCTTACCAAGACATTTTGGAAAATTCTATGCTTCCAACTTTGTGGAAAAAGTTTGGGGAAGGCCCTTTTCTGTTCCAGCATGACTCTCCATAAAGGCATAGTTAAATGTGTTTGTGTGGAAGAACCTGACTGGCCCGCACAGAGCTCTGACCTCAACCCTATCGAACACCTTTCAGATTAACTAGAACGGAGATTGCAAGCCAGGCTCTCTCGTTCAACATCAGTTTCTGACCTCACAAATGCTCTTCTGGAAGAATGGCCAAAAAATCCAACAGACACACTCCAAAATCTTGTGGAAAGCCTTCCCAGAAGAGTGGAAGCTGTTTTAGCTCTAAAGGGGGGACGAACTCGATACTAATTCCAATGGATGTAGGTGTCCCAATACTTTTGTCCATATAGTGTGTGTGTATATATATATATATTTACTATATATAAATATAACTTACTTTAGGTTTTTTTCAGGTGAAATAAATGTTCTGCATAAGCAGTAATGAGTCATTAGCAAAGAGTGTGATGACATCAGTGAAAAAATACATTCAGTGCTTGATTTAAAATTGTTACCAGACCTCTGTTTCCACTTATTCTTTAACTGGTTCAAAACTTTGATTTACATGAATTTACATGAACACCAATTAGATGTTTCCAATCAAATATGTCAAAAATCAGAATAAAAAATTGATGATTATGACAGAGGCCTCTGCGCAAGTTGAAATGCACTCCACTGAGAGCAGATGCTCTCAATTCTGGGAGAAAGCTGCTCTCAAGAACAATTTCAGCATTCCAATCAATGTTTGATTTCAGGACTCACCCAAACTAAATCCCAGAAACAGTGCTGGCCCAATATACTGAATCACTAACATCAATCAGGAGTGCCGTTCCAATTTAGTAATCACCAACAGCAAATCACACATGGAATGGCCTCTGCATTTGCCAATTTTAAAGTATATTTAACAAGATAATAATGACTTCCTTTTGTGCCCTAATATGAGAAAGTACCCCCTTTCACAACAGTCTGGGGAAATGGGTACGATTTTTAAAAACAATTCCCTTGTATTTTTTCACACAGCCACCTCACAAACATGCACATAGGCGATCAAGTATCAATAGTATTTAATTATTTGTTAGGTCTTATAACAAAACGAAACTGAGGAGGAAACGCTGGTTTGTACACACACAGATAGACGTTTTAGGGCTCATCCCTTTTTTAAGGTTCGAGCAGCAAAGCTACAGAGTTCATTATTACAGTGTTTAACTGAGGTTTCCAGTTTGTTTGTTTTTTTTACTTTGATACATATATAGTCTGGGATATATACACCACAGTATTTGTTGATGATTATATGAAGACAGTATCATTTGAGTTCCATTTTCCATTTTCATTAAAATTAGGGCTGAAGACCGGGAGGAATATGTAATGGTTGTGACATCATGTTAGTTAGAGAGAGCGTTGGGATAGAAGGTAGTGTGCAGTGAAGGAATGCTGTTCCCAATAGATACCTTTTATGTATCATAGTCTTTTTATGAATGTAATATTTAAAGTGTACCAAATATATAATGTATTAAAGCAGATAACGTTCTGGAGCTAAAGCAATTATACAGGTGGGACGGGATTTACCAACTAGGAAGGTTTATTGCTTTATTTACTTACAAATACTGACGGTCCTATTGGCTGAGACCCATGCCAAACAAACATTGTTTCAACAAGTTAACTCAACAGACTGCAGGTATAGCACATTCTGCAGTGCTTTCTCACACAATGTGGCTTGTACATGCAGTAGACCTTTGACTCCAAGATTTTAAGGGCTTTAACGGGAAGCTTAAAAAATCAGTCCATCATGATACTTTTTCTGCCATATTTCATCAACATATTTTGAGGGTTGTGCGCTTCTGCTAAATAATTAGGTGTTTTCCCAACCTTGACATTGCTGGCCTCCCTGCAATGATTGCATTGGCAAAGACGCAGAATTGTTTTCCATTTCATTTTTTTTTATTTTGACCTGGCATAGAATACGGAATATGTGCTAGTAGTATTTCAGCTTGGTTAGTAGAAATTTCGACCTACTATTTTTGGTCCTAAAAACATTTTCCTCAATTTCCACCCCTGGTTTGACTCTAGTGTCAAATCATCATTAAACCTAAAACATGTAATGTATCTTATAGTAAAGTATAATATAATATAGTCTTTACCGTATAAATATAGAAAGCTGTGGTGTGGAAAGCATTCCACAAGACACATGATAGTACCATTAAAAAAGTTTAATAGCAAGAATGATAATGTGGGGAAGACCCCAGAGAGCATGTTGAGATTCAGTTATTGATGATAAATAGGATTCCCCATATGAGTGGAGCACGCTTAGCTGGTAATGTTTCACAAGCAGCCTGATTACAGAAAAGCAAGGAGTCCAATATGTTCTGCTACACCACTAGCTCCAGCATTTCCCAGGAGCATAACATACCTCAGTCATGTGGAAACAAAGAAACATTGAGCCACCCAGGCACATCGACCAAAAAGCAAACAGCTCTGGGTATAACATGACGCATGCGATCAGACAGCAGTGCAATGGATAAAGATGCTGTTGAAGTGCTGGTGAAGCAATGCCCAAAGAGTAAAACTAAGTGCCGTAGAAAAGTCACCTCGCCTGACCTACTTTAAGTCTTTATACATCATTGCCAATTTCACCATGGAAAGAACTTTACATGGCAGAGTAAGAATGGATTCCTTCCCTGCTCTGTTTGTTGTATTCAAGTGTCTTACTCGCCGTGGGCCAGCCAACAGTTTCCACTTAGTGCAACTGGAAACAATTAGAATTCCTTCTGAGAATCAAGCTGGACCACGCCAGACTAAGCAATGGTTTTCTGGGTAACACAGCAAGCCTGGTGGGTGCAGGAGGAGCAATCGTGCTACAGACCAGAATGCTGCGAAACAACTCCTCCATCAGTCCCGCGCACCTAAAACCAGCCCATGGTTCGATTCCTCAGATCTACTCTTTGGGCAGCATCACTCAGAAGTAGCCCAAACGAATGTTGAAAGAACACAATGGGCAACTACAAAATGCCATTTTGCTGTCTTGCTGGGTTTTTAAAGGAACAATTAACATTATTATGCACTGGGATATTACATATCAGTCGTTAAAGAGGGATTGATGTTTTCTATCACCTATAGTCAGAATTAGTTCTTCTTATCCTGTGGTTTATAGTCACTTTACAATGTCTTGTTTAGTATTCATCAAGGTTTTAAAAAAATGTTGAAAGGCGCGCAGACAGGCACTGCTGTGAAAGTCCCTATGAATTGTGATATAAAGCTAATCAGAAACAGCCCAATACGTGCTCCCAATACTAAACAGCTCAGTAACTGCTCAATAAGAATGAAAAAAGATATTACCACCTAGGGCTGGGAGGCATACCAGTTTTTTAACTACATCAGTAAGGACTACGCTACCATCCGTGTTTTGACTGTACTGTCAATACCGTAAAATTGTTTCATATGAGTTGTTAAATTTTGTGATTACATACTTAACATGTTGTTAAGAAAACAACAGTCAATAATGCATTGAAAAGAGAAACTAGAATAAACTTGTTTTGGAATGAAAGGGCTTCCGCGAACAAGACAAAAAAAAATGCGCTAACATATTGATTTAAACACTAACGCACATGAAGATGAGCTTTGCTTAGCAACTAAAATATTAACTACATGGCACGTTAAGAAACGTGAAATGAGACTTTCAGGGAACCAACAGACCTGAGGTGAATGCTGGACTCCAGGACTGGGTGGTGGTCTTTTAGTTACAGGGGGCAGCACCATTATGTCCTCCACTTTTGGTGTGACTGAGTGACACATACTCAATTGTGTCTCAGAAATACATGGCTGTTGACCTTGTATAAACTTACATAGACTAAAATCCCCTTTAAACAACATGTACATTGACCGGAGGTTGGATTTAAGCAGAAAAAATGGGGGGGAAATTTATGAAAAAATCTAATAAAAATTACGAGGACTTTGACTTTGAGAGGGAACTTCAAATATTTGATTCACTTAAAAATATTTAAACTTAAAACAATAGAAACACAGAACAAACAGCCAATCTGAACATTATGTAGGGTAAAACTTCACTTTATTGAACAATATCGACGTTGATGTTTTACTTGCCAAAACCATGTTATGAATGAGGATGTGGATTTCGTTTAAAAACGTAGCTAAAATTGGTGAAAACATACGACATTCTGAAAATGCGACCTCTGACTACAGCCATTTTTGCTTGCATCCTGACCAATCCTCATAGGTACCATGAAAATTTCCAGGCAGTAAAAAGTCAGAAAAGCAGAAAGCAGGCTGACAAATACACTAATCACTTAAGGACTATATTATCAGCAGCCAAATGTTGAATCCACTTTGTCTAATTTCACTAGCTTCACAAAAGCTTTGGAACTCTATGTATGCATGATAGTGTGAACAAATAAAAATGAGAAGCTAAACACAATGCAGGAATGCAGTCCTGTTGGTATGTTGGACAGAGGTGAGCAGTGATGGATTTTATTAAGTTTTCTTTAGATTGCGTTACAGTTCGGTTATTTTACTATTACGTTTGAATACCTTTAAAAAGCACGAAGCAAAAAAACTCCACTCACAAATTTCACAGTGCTCAATAGCCAAGCATTTTCGACCTAAATAGATAAAGGATGCAAGTACAGCAGTTAACGCTAATTATAAGCTACAACTGTTTCCCTATAATTTGAATGGTTGGTTCTTACTTCAACTTACAATACGATATGAATCACGACATATCAGATCAAGGATTTTCATTACAATATGACAATAGATTCAATTCAGTTAATCATAAAACAGGTAGTTCCAACCGCGACTGCTGATTGGTTGAGATGGGCATCCCAAATGTGCATATAGTTTAGAATGTTTTACTATAGTCCCCATTTTATTATTTACTATTCTCATTCCCAAATGGGAACTATGAATCCTCATTAATGGGAACCCTATCTGTAGCGAAGACAGCCATTTTGCTATACGCGAGTAAAGCTAAATCATTATCACCTTTTATGGTGGCATTACACAAAGCAACCCGATTAACAAATTACATGCAACCAGATTAAGTCTCAAATGTGTAAACACCCACTGCATACTGACCCAATACTGAAAAGAAAAAGAAAAAACTGGCAGGCAAGCTGCTTTGTGGACAATAGAAAATAAGTTCACCATGGTTTGCAGTTATTAAGAAATAATTTCCCTAAGGGAATTAAAGTTCATCAATGTTTGCACATTTTGTCATGTTTTTCTGTTCTCTCACAGTGTCACAGTAACTTCATTAGCCAGTTAACAAACCTCTTCATCGGTGACCTGTAGTCAGTGTCACCACAAGTAAATCTGTGGTAAAACATAACTAAGTATTAACAACCTTCAATAAAAAAATTTAAAAGGTATGAAAATTATAGTCATGTATAGATCACTAAATGTCACATTAACCAGGTAAACTTAATGTCGGTCTTCCATGATGTTTGAAATGTAGCATACATTTCTGTATGCTATTTATTCTATATTTAGTAGGCTGACTAATTGAATATGCAAACGTATCACTATTTTCACAGTTTTGCTTAAAATGAAGGAATCACTATATAACTAGCTACTTAGCCAGTTCTAAGAAAAATCTACTACACACAATGCATTAGATTTGTATTATTGGTGTTGGAGCCATGTCTGTTCTGTTAGTACTGCTTTGAACTGAACGGTTGTCATTTTAGGAGCCTTGTAAAGAAAAAACATGGGTTTATAATATTATAGAACGTTTAAACATAAGTATTAGAACATATTGAGGTTCTTCAGGATTGATCAATTCAAATTGCACACAATTCGCACTGTGTAACAGTAAAATTGCATGCAATCAGGTTGCACACAATTATTGCATGAGAATTACATCCTGTAATGGCAGCTTTACTGGGTGGTGGCGGGATTGGCTGCCGAGACTGCCCTCAGCACTCTCGTCTGAAATCCAGAGTGCTCACAAGAAGTTCAAACCAGTACTGCGTCGCTCAGACTCCTGCACTGCAGATGTTTGCAACCCATGGTGTAACATTGTTCAAGAAGTGGATTGTCCTCTTGTGGAATGACTATTGATCTTCCTAGGTGGAGGCAGCTTGCTAAGCTGATATGCCATCTTTACCGAGCCACTGGGACAGTCTCTGCTTTGACAGGACCTGGCCCAGCAACTGAGACACGTAACAGATATAACAGTAGTTCCGTTCTGGTGTGAGCTCTCCACATTCTCTCCACATAATATGTGAGCGCTGTCACTGGAAACAGCTTGTGGGGAAGACGCTCTCTATCCAAAGGTGGAGGACAGAAAGCATCCAGTTTCACTGACTGGTTCACATAGAGACATAGACAACATCTTCTTAGGTTAGAAAGGCAGGGTTAGGCTGTGGGGAAATCTTTGACCTTCGATGTGAAAAGAGCAAGCAGGCTTTGAAAACAGAGAGTTGTTTCTCAGAAGAGAAAGGCAACAAGGAGAGATTTGGAAAATACTCAGCCTTAAAACGCTTTAAGAGATTGAGATCAGTCTGTTACGGAAAACTCTCTGAGCCCTCGCGTTCGGCATACTTCTGTGCTACCGCTTGCTTCATGGGCAACATAGAGCCCTGGGAAACAGGGCTAGGCTATGTGTTTTAGCCTGTATTAGCTAAGCTCTACTTATAGTTTATTAGCATAGCTAGGGTATCCAATTATGATTTATGGGACGGATACATGGAATCAGCGTTCAAAAAGATTGCATTGCACCCAGCCATGCCAATATTCATGGTATACCTCTGATATTCGCTCTCTATCACTTTATTTGAGGTACTGCCTACACGAATACATACACAAAAGATAAACTCCTTATTAATCCTTATTAATTCCTTATTAATAGTCAATAATGCATGATTAAATGAAAAAGACAATGGGACACCAACACATTGCACCTACAGGAGCTTTTATGACATTCCATTCTAAATCCATCCGCATTAATATCAAGTTGGTCCCCCCTTTGCAGCTATAACAGCTTCCACTCTTCTGGGAAGGCTTTCTACAAGATTTTAGAGTGTGTCTGTTGGAATTTTTTCCCATTCTTCCAGAAGAAGGTGAGTGAGGTCAGACACTGATGTTGGACGAGAGGGCCTGGCTCGCAATCTCCGTTCTAGTTCATCCCAAAGGTGTTCGATAGGGTTGAGGTCAGGGCTCTGTGCGGGGCCAGTCAGGTTCTTCCACACAAACACATTTAACTATGCCTTTATGGAGAGTCATGCTGGAACAGAAAAGGGCCTTCCAAACTGTTTCCATGAAGTTGGAAGCATAGAATTTTCCAAAATGTCTTGCTAAGCTGAGGCATTAACATTTCCCTTCAGTGGAACTAAGGGGCCTAGGCCAATCCCAGAAAAACAACCCCATAGCATTATCCCTCCTCCACCAAACTTCGCACATTGCAGTCAGGCCGGAAACGTTCTCCTGGCATTCGCCAAACCCAGACTCATCCATCAGACTGCCACTCCATCCAACGCTTGGCATTGTGCTTGGGTATGTAAGCTTGGATACAGCTGCCCGATCATGAAACCCAGGCCATTTTTGTGCTGATGTTAATGCCAGAGGAGGTTTGGAACTCTGCAGTTATTGAGTCAGCAGAGCGTTGGCGACTTTTACGCACTATGCGCCTCAGCACTCAGCGACCCCGCTCTATAACTTTACATGGTCTGCCACTGTGTGGCTGAGTTGCTGTGGTTCCTAAACACTTCTACTTTTCAATAATACCACTTACATTTGATCGTGGAATATCTAGGATGGAAGAAATTTCCCATACTGACGGTGGCATCCTATTAAGTACCACGCTTGAATTCAGTGAGCCCTTTAGAACGACCCATTCTTTTACAAATGTTAGTAAAGGCAGACTGCATGGCTAGGTACTTGATTTTATACATCTGTGGCAATGGGACTGAATGAAACACATGTTAACAAAATTCAATGATTAAGAGGTATGGCCCAATACTTTTATCCATATGGTGTATATTCACTGAAGCTCCAACAGAAGGAAAACATCATGTATATTAGAATGTATTAGAATCTGACACACATGAAGTATTGTGTGTGTGTGTGTGTGTGTGTGTATATATATATATACACACACACACACACACACACACACAACTGTATAATAATGATAAGAAGAATTAGCTTTTCAACATTGTGAGGCTAAATGTGTTATTGCTGGACTGTGATGAAACAGTAGTTTTCATATTTTGTTACAGAGGCCTCAAGATTGACAAAACCAGATATTACAAACGTAAAATACATTTTATTTCCGTGTGTTAATGACATGCATCACAATTCTTTTCTGTACGACATGATACTCGATACAAGCCTATATGATTTCATACCTACTAATAACTATGTATCTTATTGCTCAACATCCAAAACATATCTCTACATATTTAATTGATTTGTATACAACTAACAATAGCAGGGAATTCTAATTAATTACATTAGGCTACGGAGATGGTTAACTCTGAGCCAGTGAGCAACTGCTACTAAGAAATCCAGAGGCATTTTGACAACTTCAATTAACTAGCCACAATTAACACAGCATCAGAAAAATAAAAATACTATAAATACAACACCGGCACAACTGAAACAAGAGCTAAGCCACGAATAATAGGACGAGTTGCATTCCCAGCAGCCGTACACTTCATCATCATGTCTGATCCTTCAGCTAAACTGCTGACAGACACATGATGACACAGATCAGCCCCACAGCTCCAAAATCAACACTTGTCAACACACCCAGAGAACTGGGATATTTTAGGGTATGTTCATTGCAGAAGGTGGGAAATCTCTAAAGAGGCGTTAACACCACAATTCCTCTGTCGCTTTCAAGAGCCGCTGGATAGTAAGCAACTTTTCACACACAACTACGGGGCTCAGAACTGTGGGACCAAACTGCATCCCCTAAAGTAAACTTCAATGCAGAAGAGGAGTACTTCGTGTTTTGCTTTTCCCAGACATATTATAGCGTAGTTTCTCAGGAGGTGAACTGATCGATCTTGTAGTTGATGTTGAACACTGTAGTCACGCATTATAATTGAAGTGTTCAAGCTCTGTATCGTATGAAGAGATTGCACATCTAAGTTGATGGGTTGTTCACACCAAATGTGATTTAGGTAGCTTCATCAGCTAGCTGATCTTTTCTTCAACCCCTTGTCACATTTCAGGAACTGCTGTGATAAACCAATGGGTAGGGGTAGTATATTGATACAGGGAGGCAGTGGATGGATAAAGTATGGTCGAAAATTGTATTGCAAAGCAAAGTTGTATTGATATTCACAGCCCAAATTTTTAATACACAGCACAGTAATTATTGGGAGATTGTAAGAACTGAAAACAACCCAAAACAAAATTCTGTTCAGTACAAAACGTGTACATAAATTTGAAAAAAGAAAACTGTTCCTGGTGAACATGACCCTTCAACACATCTCTACCCTAGAAGGAATTGAACAGTTTTGATCAGCTACCAGCTCAAGGTTAAAAAGGTGTGACAACAGGACGATGACTGGAGAGACAACACTTTTCTTGGTAACGTACTGACAGAGTAATAACGTATTTTCTTTCATCTCAGCAAAGTCGCAACCAATCAGAACCCCTCATTTTAGCACATCAAGACTCAGCATTTTTAACAATAACCCAAAGTTAACCTTACCCTTCATTTAAAAGAACTACTCAAAACATTAAGGTGAGACTACTTTATTTATGGTGAGCTATGGTGCAAGGTCTCGCTGCATAAAACAACTTATTGTTTAATTGATAATAAAAAAGTAGTCTATAGTGATACATGGCATTTTCGTATAAAACAGCTCAATGCTGAACTAAGAAAATCAAGGCCGTCTACATTAATATTCTGCTGCTACCCACCATAAATCGTACAAGAGTATAAACTGCAGATGTTGACAAAATGTGACTACTCTCAGACAGCCATGGAGTCATGATGTTACTGCTTTATGGTGTACAGACAGTTCAAGTTCTTATAGGAACTCCACATTACACCATCCAGGGTCCGCATCCGACATATGAAATCACAGCTTTTACTGGAGATTTTCCTACACTTCAGTAGGGCCATACTCTACTAGCACTCGGACGTCCAATAAAGAAGACGAAATTCAGTTGAGTGCGATATCTCTCAGTGCCATGTAAGTTAGAACTGAGATAAGAGCGATCTCACCTGCAGAACCTCCCGTAGAAAGTAAGTCTAGAGTTTGTTTTGACAGGTTTTCTCCTGCTGATCGTACCGAAATTAAACAACTTATCTCATCATCAAAACTGTCCACTTGTTTCCTCGATCCAATACCAATGAAGTTGGTGAAAGATATCCTATCAGTATTGTCCAAACCAATGTTAAACATTGTTAACGCCTCTTTAGTATCAGGAAATGTCCCTGAGTCTCTCAAAG
>JAOVYW010000038.1:2856152-2877232 GCA_025775045.1 Hiodon tergisus | reverse complement strand
GAAACTGACACATACATTTTCAAGAAAAACACCACAGGCAGTAGGAGTCCGACAGACACTGTCATTTAGTGTAACATCTTGGCCTTGACGGTGGGATCCCCTCCCCCACTCCTAGTGAGTTGGGGCACAACCACATGTGTGTCATATGCCGCTGTTACTGTAAAATTAGATATCAAATCCCTTCCCCCGGTTCTCCAACTAGCTACATAATGAGAGCAATTCACGGAATTAAATCTTCTATACATTAGACTGTGTACAACACACCTAAACTGATCGTGGCAAATGCTAGTTTCAACGTGTTTACATCTCTTCCCAGATAATTTCACAAAATCATAGACTGACACATTCATATAAGAAGCTGTAATGGTCCTTACTACGACAACTTATTTGTTGTGAATGTCGTTTATATTACTAAAGGTCTTTTATTTTTCTTAAATATCTAGCAAAATAAGCAGTCAACTATAATAAATATCTGGCTAATGTGAAATCTGAAAAACGAACATATATATGGCCCGATATATATATATATATATATATATATATATGTGTGTGTGTGTGTGTGTGTGTATATATACATATATATCCCATCCCCCACCTCAGTCACTGTCATTAATAGTACTGTAACGTTATTCGCCACACATTCTTAATAGAAGGAAGACACATTAACTATAATTAAATTCCAAACAAACGCTGAATACAATGTAATGAATTTGTCGCATTTGACTAATTTTTCTAAAAAAACATAAATATAAAAAGCATAGCCCTTACTTTTAACATCCAGATCACACAAGGGTGCCTTCTCTGCTCTGCCGCTTGTGTGGAATTTCCTTCTCAAGTATTTTTTTAAATGTGGGAGTAATATCGCGTTATAAACCCAAAAGAAGGCGATGATTTGGTAGTTAAATTCCCAGATAAACTCGGTGATCTTTATAAACAATCGCAACTCTTTTATAAAACTAAAAAATATATATGGAAGAGAAATTGAGGAACATTGTAAGGCTGTTAGCAACCAGAGAAAGAGCCAAACGATTCAGGAGCAGCCAACGGCTTCAGACACTCAAACAGAAGAAGTGACTCTCCAGGCAAAAATTGGGCTAGGCAACTGTCGCTTCTGCAGCTGTATTCACATTCTCTGTATAGAGGACACACACGTATTATACGTTTTGTGGCTTTCGTTAAAGATGTTGTATTAACTTATGTCTGATTATAATGATATAATTAATAACAATAACCATAATGACAAGAGCGGAGGTGAAGTATCATAACATATTGGAGGAAACCAATGCCTGTAAAAATGTAGAGGCCTAGAAGTTGTCTGCCCATTGCAGTTCCCAAAGGCAGACTCCAATAGAACATGAGCACTAGGTTACATTAGTACGATCACACAATATTTGGTATAACCAACACAAGAATGACGTTGGCTCTTTACAGCGGTAATGAGAATGCTTTTGCCGTAAGATCTGGACAATATATTTAAAAAGTGAATGGACAGGGTATGAATTTGTCGCTTTCAAAGTAATTTTAGAAAATTATTTGGCCAGGAACATTACTGCCATTGGAATTACATTGGGGCAATGTCTTTTTGGGCAGAACTACAAGAAAACTACAACGGTTACACCAAGTGGCGGCTATTGTTCCTGGTGTGCCTGCAGCTAATTGATAACCTGTGGGGTCAATCTAGCGCCGTAATATTCATGAAGTTATTTTAATTAAAAACTATTTATTTTACAAAAGATAACTGAACAAACAATAATGGCGGATTTTAATGTTAATAACAATAATATATAAAAATATATTGTAAATTGTATGTGCTTGATGACTGCATGGTTCAAGCAAAGTGGCGTAGAATAAATCCAAGATCAGCCACTTTGCTGAGCTATATTTGCTGGAGAAATGTAGATATTAAGGTACAATGAGGATTTCAAAGAAAATATGGCCACCATCTTCAATTTATGACATGCTGCTGTTTTATGCATTAAAACACAACTTACAGAAATGTGCAGTCTTCACTCTCCGTTCATATCTCAGACGACTTGTGTCTGCTCATTTTTTGGTAAAGAGTGAGGGAGGTGAACAGGCAACTTTTAATCGGCGTGTACATCAATAAAGCAAAAAATTAGACACAAAAGAAAACATTTTGCAACAAAACAAATTTCATTACCTGATCAATTTAAATATGAGTAGTTATGTTTAATACACTTCTTAGGAATAATGCAAAACTTTTATTTTTCTATGTGATTTGAAGGTTCAGAAGTACAGGTTAAATTTCAGGTCAAAAGTACAAGTTCAGCCCATGACCTATGACCAAGTAAAGTCTAAGACCTATGAGCTGGACTTTGCCGATTTGAATTCATCTCATGTCATTATTCGATTGTGACCGGGTATATCGCTGCCCTGGCTGCAGTGTGGAAAACCGATTGGTGGCTCAAAGCACCTAGGATTGGAGATTTCCAGTTGTACTCCCTCACCCTACCTGCCTGCTGTGGTGGCAGCAGCCGTAGTGACAAGCATTAGCACAATTAGTGATTCCATAAGTCAAAAGTACAGGTTAAAATGACAGTTTACCACTCTGCTGTTTCAAATATTATTTACAGATTTTATATTATAGTACTATTTGTCAGTTTTTCTATACACTTTTAAGAGTGACAAACAAGTTGCATATAATCAAATTTGTGTGTTTTTTACTCTAAAAAGCAGAAGCTAATTCAAATGAACTATTTATATGACTATATCTACCCCGTTAATTTGCTCTGCAACAGCTCTGATTATTTGCCCCCAGGAAAATTGGTCCTGATAACAGTCAACCCGCACGATAATTCAGCCATATGAAAAATCACCCCTTCATGGGTTCTCCACATTTATAACCATGAGCACATTAATTTATTGTAGAACCAAAGATCATAGACCATATACATATATAGGAATACATTTGAAACGCACCATTTCCTTCAGTGTATGGAAAAAAATTAAGCCTTTTCTCTTCTGCCCTGTCCTGGCTAGGTAGTCAGAAGAATGTGATTTCTTTTCATTGCAGGAATATCATTGCTTTACTGCTTTTCTCCAGAATCTACCAGCATGAAACCAATAGTATTTCAGTTTCAGGCTTACTCAAACCAGCTATTGTTGCTGGGGCCAATTGTCGTGGGCACTAATTGTCTGGGACCAATTGTCACAGGGCAAATTAATTGGGAACTTTATTCATGAGCGTGTTATTTTTCTATAAGGGGGTTTAGGCTTTATATATATTTATTCATTTCCATTTATCATGATAGCCTACGCTATCTGAATGACAGATGAAATGTCAATAAAAACCAAAAGGAGAAGGTACCATGTGATACATTTTTCATTATTTCGTAACATAAATGCTGTCACCAGTAACCACTTCATGTAGTAAGAATTTGTTAGCAAACTTCTCCTTGATAGAGAAACTAGCTTCTGTCTCTTTAAAATGTATCAGACTTCTAAATGTGATATTCAAAGATGTTTCTTTTCCCACAATCCCTTGTGACCAACGTGTAAATAATGTAGAAGCCTATATAGAAAATCCAGGACACACAGGCCTAGGGGAACCCAGGTAGCATCTCCACACCTGAGACACAAATAGATATCAGGGTGCCTCTGAAATTTGTGCCTCGGAAAAAAGGGAAGAAAGAGCAACGGTAACACAGAGACATCAGTGAAAGAGCGTCTTTGAAAATACCGAAGGGGTGATGCAAGGCAGAGTATGCATTGGATCCAAGATGAGGGGACTGGCAGGAGACTGCTGATAAAACCAACACGACTGCATGATTCGCCAAACACAGAAGGGCAAGGAACACCAGAGGAAGGGTAGCTGTTTTCAGTCAGAAGTCTTTCAATAGGAAGTTTTTTTTTTAAATCAATTAAGTTTGTCACTTAAATTTTTAGTATAGAGTACAGTGGCATCCTTTGACTCCATTTTCCTGGTTCTGGTCACTCATTTATATACACTGTCAGGCTCTACCCACACGTGTGTGTGAGTGTAAGGTTGCTGGTGGTGGAGTGGGGGACTAATGAGCTTCCCCTTTAGGGCGTCTCTGTGGGCTAATGTGACTCTGCAGTTCCCAGCCAAATACGGGGGACCTATACCGTTTTACAGCTCACAATGATTTGTCTCCCTGCTTCCGTTCACCAAAAGCAGTTATTATTAGTTATTATATTATTGATATAAATGGGTTTATCTTGAACAAGCAATGGTGTATGACCACACAGAAATTAGATGCTAAGAATAAACTGTGCCGTTTGGCGAGAATAAGGTGAAGGGTAAAGTAATTGTTTTTTATATTAACATTTAAAGCTGTTCTAATTTCTGGGCGCTGGCATGTGCAAATGTGAAATGTATTGCTACACAAGTCTTCCTCAATAACACAAACAATTTGGCTTCAGAACAATTTAAATCTAACTTAAATGGCTAAGACATTTCAGAGCTGCTTAAATAAGCTATGTTAGATAACCACAAACAAAATGCAGGTGAAAGGACAATCTACTATCTGTAAACCATTAGCAGATCTATCTTTGATTCAGTTCACCCCCCTCCCCTATGTTTGGAGTGTGAACAGATACACTCTAGTGTTTCTCCCTTTGCTGTTTTTTCTCTGTGAACTGCAAAATAAGTTCCTGAATTTTAGTAGAATGGCTGAACAGAAAGTGTGTAGACAGTACCAATAGGACAGGCAGGTCAACAGCGGTGAACCGCTGCTAACCATGTCCTGAGGAGATCCAGTGACCACTTAATGTGGACAGTGCACTGCCATATCCTGTTTACATCAGTGTTGCCGCCACCAGAGCAGTTTCTCTTTTGTAAACACAATTCAAACTAGGTCCAGATTCAAAGGGCAACTACCAGCAAAGGAAATATTCACATATACAGTTGTGAAATCTGTCTGAAGATTGTCAGGTTGATGGCCAGAGGCAGGGGTGTCACATCCCCTCTCACTTTTCTGGTGTAAGACCTCCAATAGAGAATTCATTACAGGGAAAATGACTGAATATGACTATAATCCTACTTGATGCATCAGTGTCCCCTCAAAAAAATTTGGTGGATTCCGCCACTGGCCAGAGGCTTGACAAGGACACATGCAATACATACCATTGATTTCCAGCTGAATTATTTGCTGAATTCCTTGTTGACTTCAAGCTGAAAGGTGCTGCTTTGAAGAATGGCTTACATTATGTTTTAAGTTTATATATGTATAATTGAACCTAAGCCACACCACGAATATGCAAGTTGGCCAATCACAGTGCAGTATAGGACTGGCTCTAACTGAGGTCCGACACTTTCATGGCTCAATTGACTCCTATGCAAAAAAAATGTTGCTGACTTTTTCCAAGATATGGTCAAACGCAGTTCCTGGGGCACTTGTAAACGTAACAATCGCTGCCCGGAGAGGTTGAAAGGAGAAGTACGATGTATTCCCTTTCCAAAACCTAAACCAAATCCAAAGAAATGTAGGCTGTGGATAAAGATATGTGGATGTCCTCATACCCAGTTAAACCCCTCAGAGATTGACAGGCACAGCTTTGTCTGCCACAAATGATAAATCCGATAAGATGGGCGCCGAAACCTGTGGAGCTAACGCTAGCTAACTAACTACTGAATGTAACGTCATATAGGCCTTTGCTTTTTAATGATTGTAATACTGAATAGAGACCTACCCAGCTTTACAGGAACAGTGTTGATCTTTAATATCGTTGTCCTCAATCGTCAGGTGATGCGATGGTTCACTTTTACTCAGTGATCGGTAGGCTTTAGCTTCTATCTTAATTTTTTTCATGTCAGTTTGAGTCATTTTGGCTGCCTGAATATAACCTTCAAATGCATAATGCAAACCCTTCTGTCTACTTCGTTCTGAAATAGCTTTTTCATTTTCCCAAAAATTAGACAACATTTCTCCAGGGAGTGCAGTTATAGACAGTGACAGCACCATGCTAAGTCCGACAGCTTTTCGGACCTAGCAACAGTAACTAAGGGGAGCGTGGCTTCGCGAAGGGTCAATTACTGATCCAATTTAGGTAAGCTAGCTTGCTCCCGGCCCCTGTTGCAGTGTTGCTCCTGGGATGTGGACTTGCTACATGGATATTATATTCACTTGGGTGTGCTGTATATCATTGAACACCCCACAGATCCCGAGGGCAATGAGCATTGTCAAGAATGCTTCAATCATTCATATCTCCCTCAGCCGGTGACTCAGGGTGCATGGACAAAAGAGAGAGCCCAGTTCCGCAGAGCCTGGATGGAGGAGGTCATCATGATAATCTATTGCTAAATCAAGGACATTTAAAACCACTAAGTACATGTTTTGGAAATCCATTGATAAATGTCAATGGAAAAATTTCTCATTCTGGGGTCCCAAATATTTACAAATGCTGTCTGGTCATGTGTCAGGACATAAAGGCCACTGTCTATCTCCCTGGTTTTCACTTTCCCAGGGCGCTGAGGTCTCATTGAATGCAAAACATTCCAGACACATAATAATATGTGGTTCAGTGTCTGACTGACTAGTTGTGACCATCTTTTCAAACGCTATTGGACTGTAGACTACATCTGTGGCATGGGATATCGAGTTCAGAATACTTAATGAAAAGACAGAGTATGGGAAAGTTGTTTTTGTCAGCTCATACACGACAAGTAATGCACTCCCCTCATGTGATTTAGGATGTCTGTACTTCCAAAGTATTGTACGGACATTACATATGTTTTGCGATTACTCTGCTGCCTTAAAACAATTGAAACATATTGTAAAGGAGATTTCTAAAACAACTAACTTGGATAAACAGCTTCCCTTCCATGTTAAAAAACTGACCCTGCATTGCAGTGATCTGTTGTAACTGCTGCAAGGTATACAACTTTACAGCTGCGCTTGACACTTAAACTACTTGTATTTAACACATTGTTATCTGACCTCCATCATTTAGTCCTGGAGAGATCCACAGCCACGTTCCTCAGAGGTGAGGCTAAAACAATTACAAGTGAAACACTGGAACCCATCTTAGAACATGCTATAGATTTTCGGTATTGAACAATTATTGATTATTCCCTGATCATCTGTTTTTTTTAATTCACACTGGTGAGTGATTAAATGTTTTTCTTTGTCCACTTAACACTATAGCATTTGGTTAAAAATGAACCTTTAAAAAGAACATTATACTGCATTTAGATACACAAGGAAAGCATTAGCCTAAGCCAAATCTTGGCCTGTGGTATAATAACAGCACTAATACTACTGCTACTACTAATTGTTTCTATTACAAATACTACAACTATTACTATTTTAATTATGTTCTTCTTATTATTATTATTAATATAAACCAATATTGACCCATTTATTTCAAGGCATGGGTTTTAGTAAAATGTATGTCATTTAGGGTTTAAGAAGGGCTGAGAAAAGAGGAAGACTGGTTCTCAGTATAAACAAGGCATAAAGTAGGGAAAGGGGAAATAAATAGCTCAGGAATAATACTAAAAGTGTGTTGTGTTTTCATCCAAATCACTCCCTCCCGAATAAAACAAACCCTACTGTGTAGAAAAGTCATAGCTGGGGAGATAAACACTATTTGCTGCCCTTACTGGTGTGTCTGAGGAGGCTGAGTCTGAATGAGCCTGTGAAGCCAGACCCTTCCCCCCTGCGCTGGCTTTAATGAGTACACTGAGAATTGCAAACTCCCTTGAAAAAAATCCTCAGCTGCTTGCTCTGGGGCTGTGGTCTTGGCAGCCACCAGAAGGCATTTCCTGTAGGACACGCTACATAATGTGGAATTTCAAAACGTAATTCCTTTTGCATCCCTGCTCTCTCACAATTGGAAAAATAACCTTGAATTATTTCTATGATGATGATCTCCAAAGTTCCTCACAACTGGCAAAATTAATCTGAATTATCTATCATGTCTATAATCTGAAAATCTTTATTTGGAATTTGTGTCTGCATTTTCCTCACGTTTGGTCTTCGATTTGATTAAAATTCCTCTTCGTTTGGTAATAGCAGCTTTTGCTTTCAGCAGCTCTAATTGTGTTTAAAAAACATCAGGGAGGAGGGTAAAATAAAATATTGTGAAGCTGCGCAGCCTTTGAAAAAGATGACATCTGCAGATACTAGTCACCGCAGAATCCCACCCATCCCCCACAATGGCGCGTACTCTCATTTTTGCCTGGCTGGGCACTGCCTGCAATAGATTGATTCCACCCCACCCCCTATCCTTTGCTCAGTCATTCAGACTTGGAATGTCAATAACAAGCTGACATCATCATTGGTTTGTATATTACACTGCTACTTTCATGCTACCAATAATCATCTAAGAGAAGAGCAATGCTGTTTTATAAATGTCATTGTTTTTGATAAAATAAAAATATTAACAAAATGATTACGAAGATTTAATTTAAAAATATTTTTAAATCAGTAAAACTTCTTGATCTTCAACTGAAGGCATTTCTACTGATTACAGCTGGGTGATAGCACATTTCTTCAATAGGTTAGATATGACAGCAATCCTACGTTCAAATAAAATAAATTGGTGTGACCAAAGCCCAAGCAAATAAAACACAAACTCAGCTACAGTTCTTTCCAGCCAGCAAAAAGAAAGACTTACTGAGCAATTAGATGTTTCTGTACCAGCCCAATATTGATGTATTTCCAGGCTTGTTAACATTAGGGATGATGAGTAAACATACAATTTCAGACACATTGTCTGCTGATTGGTAACAGCTCAGGAAGATTAAGTTAAATTAATAATTCAAGCAAAATGGTATAATGTTGGAATTGCTTTTATTCAGCAAGTAACGCTGAAACTAACCGGTTAAGAACATTGAAGCCGTCATAGGTGAACAAATTGTGCTCCAAATTATTCTTACAAATGGCTAAAACACGTGATCATTTTGGGTGATGCATTGGTGTAACCTTTGAACAGAAAAACTGAAGGAAAACCCAAACGCATTTTATGTTTTTGTGCTGAGGGTGGGGGAGGTGAGGGGTGTTTGTCAATGATGAGACTATTGTCTCACAACTTTTTGATAGACATTAGCATTTAAGAAGGCAAGTGGACCACAATTTCTGTGCTAATCAGCCCCTGTAGGCACTCTTGAGAGACACAGTGGATACAAGATACGTTCCAGAGTCTAAGAGGGCAGGCTACTGGAACTCCTGCTGGGCCCACTTAAGGAAACTTACCCATCAGAGTAGGTTCCTCCAGTGTTCTGTCAAAGTTTACCAGTCTGACCAGGATCCTTGTTAATTGAACTAAAAGCAGTTCAATTATTTCCATTATAAATATTACCAATCTCCAGAGGCCAACTGTTGTGGGGAAGTCTCCTTGTGCGCCCTGGATCACCCCACACAGAGCGATGATGACACGTCCTGTAATCTTCAAAAGTTTGCTGCAAACCGGCAAGCAGCATTCCAGAAACGTTTTATCTTCCAGGGCATGAAGCAGGGTACACCCAGGATCATCAGGGCACCAATCCATCGCAAGGCAGAGACAGGGACACACACAAAGCTTATTTGGCTGATGCCAATTTACCCATCCCACATATTACCTAAGTCTATAGACGGGGAGGAAATCATTGCACGGATACAACAAACTCCACACAGACATTGAACTGAGCCAGATTCCATCCCAGAACCCCAGCACTGTGAGACAACAATGCTAACCAGTTAGCGAGCTGTAGACTGATAAAATTTTATTAATTGTACGTGATTTAGTGCTGGCATCAGACAAATCTCACAAAATATAAACGTGAATGAAAAAATACATCAAGCGTGAATTCCTGAGGGAAGAGTTTGTTATTGCCTATTGTGAAATTGATTCTGTTTCCCAACAGTATGCTTGAAAGGACGCAAAGGTGACAGGGGCAGGGGTCTGGTCACTCTCCTTGTATTCTCCACTGTCTGCAAAGAAAAGGTCAGGAGGTCAGGTTAGCCAAGGGATGCTTTGAGTGAGCAGAATACGAACAGTCCAGTGGGAGATACTATTAGTCTAATGAGATTGACCCCTCCTTCGCTGTTCTCCACCATGTGCATACACATGCTTACATTCTATCACACACACACACACACACGATCACATTCACACATGCAACAATCAGGCCCAAACTTATTTGCCCATACAACGGAAATAAGCCCAAACTTCTTTGAAACATATATTGCATAGAACCATAAAATAATTTCAGTATGGTTGAAAAAAAACATCTAAACTTTACCAAGGCTAAAAAATCCTTACTACAAGTCTGACTCCATGCATTCCTGGTGCTCCTCTCTCTTGGTAAAATTCATGGCTTCATGGATCAAGGAATGAATTTCCACAGATGCAACCCTGTTCAATGGGTTGGTTATTTACATACAATGGGAGATACAAAATATGAATATTTCTGAAGCTAATTCACCAATTAGCAGGCATTAATGACATGTGTTAATAATTATAATATGGCTCCATCATAAGCGTATTTATTTGTTGGTTTAGTTGTTTTTTGGTTAAACAGTTTACTGGCACATGACTCAGACTTTTTTCTCAAAAACATTAATGATATATTTGGACTGACATCCTCTCCAGAGCAACTAAGGAACTTTATTTAATAATTTTCCAGTTTTTATCCAGCTTTAGAGTCAACATGAGATGTTTTAGAGATCAGTTCAAGCTATTCCCACAATATGACTCTTCACATGCAAAAACTCCATTCCTCACTCACAGCTGTTTAAGCACACCTGTAGTGACTTTGTTTGCAAAGCATGGAAACGTGTGACTATTTTGAAGACTGTGGCTTTCCAGAAGGTGTTATCAACAATGCTGTCTCCAGAGTTTCTGACAGAGAGAAAGGATGCTCTGAGTAAATCTGAAAAGTATACCCCTGACAGAATTCCCCTTGCTCTAACCGATCACCCTAATAACACCAAAATCCAAAAAAGTTTGGAAAAGAACTTCAAAATCCTTCCTTGACAACATTAGAAATAATTTCTTCTTGCAGCTGGAAAAGATGTAGTGCATTTGAACAACAGGCATATAGCACTTTGTCATCTCAACTGAAGAGCTCTTGCTTGAAATGTCATGTTAATGATTTTCTATCGTTATCCTTGTTTTTTTGTGGGCAATAATATTCATTTTTCTTTTTTTAGTCATATATGTAACCTGCAGAACCTGCATATCTGTGTAACTCTTTACAAAATCACTCTTTGGGTTTTTACAAGAAAGTAAAATGGATAATTATGCAGAAAACCTATGTAGGAAAACATAGTGTGAAAGAAACTGAGTAATGTACTCAAAGCGTAGTATTGTGTTTCCTAAGTGATTCCTTAAAACTTCTGCTAACAGTTCCTGTCCTGACATTTACATTACAGTCATTTTACAGTTATGAATGAATGCTGAGTCACAGATTGACACAGATTATAAATGATCACCAATATCCTTATATAAAGTTTAAAGTATTTTACGTAGCAATAGGGAATTGTATATAAGAAAAGATCACATTGCAGAAAAATCCACTACTAAGCAATTGTTACATGGTAAAAGGGTGTAATCCATTACACACCCGGAATGGAGGCCGGATTGTAAACTCCAGAACACACGTCAAGGTTTAAACATTATTAAACTTTGTTCTGAGATGTTTTAAGCATTTAAGTCAAATCTGTCTGAGTGCAATCTGAGTGCACAGCTCAAGGTTTGCACTCTCTGTCTGAAAACCGAACATACCCAGATGGCAGCTCTGCAATGACCTAGTTTAGAAAAAACTGACAGCTTCAAAGCTCCCATGTGACTATTCAATTAAAAGTCACTGTGCAAGTGTTCATTCTCCACAGCTAAGGAAATCTGTTTTCGGTGCTCATAAATAACATGCGTTGTGTGTGAGATATATAGTATTGGATCAGATTATTCGCAACACTTATAAACTGACAATGATAAACTTGAAGTGAGCTGTGTAAGCTTAACTATGACCTAATACTGTTATCGCACCACCATTGGGCTAATGCTGGGCATTAAGTAGCAGCCCTTCACCTCTACATCAGCTCTCACGTTTAACAGAAATGTATTCTTTAGCATAGATTACACATCAGAGTAGTCTGGATCTGGGTTAACAACATTCATCTGCCCCCAGAGAGGGCAAGTGTGGAAGCTAAAAAAGTGGAGACAACTGGCGTTTTAGACCGGTATGAGATCATCTGATAGCAAACCGCTAAACTAAGAACCAAGTTCTGTGTTATTCAGTCACTATCAATGTTTGGCTTATTGGAATGACGTGTAATTCTTACCAATTTATTAATTTTTTTACATTAATACAATAGATATTTTCAGAAGCAATTTGGATTAGATATTCTGATTATAAATCCAGTACCTTGAGAACTACAGCACTGCGCTGCCCCATGTTTTTTCTTTCATTAAATCCATTTCAGGACTAGAATGTGGAGGACATCAAAGAGGTTTGACCAATCAAACCCTGATACACGGGGAGTATCAAATGCAAACTGGCCTTCCTCTCACTATCACAGAAGCAGGTTCAAATGTCACGGTGGAAGTAATTGGCAAATTGTCTTCTTCTTCAGGGTGAGCCTGGTCAAATATCAGAACAAAAAACAAGAACTGCCCAGTTTAACAATTTAAAAAAATGGTTCCAGGTCTTATTGAGTTGATTTGTGCTTTGGAAATATGTAGTCATAGAGAGGAGCAGTAGCAATTCAGTACCCTTTCAAAGTGAATTTCATACTCATATGGGCAGAATAAAAAAGAACATCAAAGAGCAAAGTTTCAGTGCTCGTTAGAGATCTAATTGGTCTAAATAATGAATTGAAGAGCTTTCCGGCTGTGAGGGTAAATTTGAGAAGGGGCTGAAAATGCAGGGTGTGCCTTGTGTTCTGTGCACACCGCGAACAAAGCTGGTTTGCATGCAGAAGCATGTCAGCGGCTCCTCTGCTGAATTCCACAGAGCGTGCGGGGCCTCAGACAACCCAGTCCAGCTGCCTTGCAACAGGAGCGTGTGCAAGCTTCTTAGCAACAGCTGTTGCTAGGAGAGCCCTATTGAGAGCTGGATGGAAAAGCCAGTGAAAAGGACTGTAAAGTATCATACTGGCGAGCTTCAAGATGGGAGGGAGTCTTTCCTAGGATAATTCATTTCAACGTAGCAAAACACTTTGCTTGGGTTTGGTGCAGGCCTTGTAGAGGGGACAGTTCAATCTCTAATTTGCCTAAATTAACCAAAAACAAATTCCCCCATTTCTCTGTTATGAAATCCATTACAACAACATGCATTTTTAGGATTGAAATATGTTTTTGAAGCAGAAATGCAATAAATGACTATTTTTCAGTATGGAAGTTTCTGAATATTTTATGCTTGATTTAATTGGCTCTCACAATTTTTTAGATATTTAGATATAGCAACCAAAATTCTATTAAAATAACACTTTATTTGCAATGCTTGGTTATAAACATTGCATTTCCATGCCTTTTAAAGTGTGCTTTTCTGTGTCATTTGGTTTATTTTGTTGAACACACTAAACATTTCAGGCAGTCTGAAACCCATACAATCAGTGAAACTTTTCAGGACCTGTAAAAACTACAGCTTGTTTTAACCCCTTTAACCCCTATGTATTTTAATTCCACATTTTGTAAAACAGCTGAATGTACATTCATTTAAAAAGAAGCAATTTTCCTGAAAAATTAAAAAAATTCTACAAAATCACTGCAGATTAAAGAATATGATCTGTAATCTCTCAGAGAAACTCTAAAACAAGCTGAATGTTTATATCGCAGATTGTCTCTCAGAGAATCTCATATCTCAAATTTCCTAGAGTCTGAGTTCTGTGGACATAAACACTTGAACAAACTGAAGAATTGAACAAACTGTTAGGCAGACTGCAATAGATTTGTCTGATGGATTCGCTATGGTTTAGCTTGGAACTTATTTCTGTACATATTTCTGGAAATATAAGACTTCATTCATTTCTGACTTAGGGTCACTCCCTGAATGGCTGATTCTAGTTTAGTCCTACATAAGCAACAGCAATTACAGTTTTCCTCTCCTGCACATGTTGTTTGGTCAGGGCATATCTATAAAATAGCCAAATGGAAGAATGTGATTTAGAAGAGTTCAGAAAAGTAAAGCTTTTCCAAAACGTCGGCCATATTTTGCACTTCAGGTAAGCAGAATTGTTTTTTGTGCAATCCTCCATGAAAGTGGCCAGATCTTACGCTAACAAAAACATGGGCCACATCTGTAGCAATTATAGTTTTATTGAGAATTCTGCAATATTGTAATCCTTTTAATCTACTTTAACGTCATTGCATGACCAAGAAAGCAGATGGTTCTGAACCGATTCTTCTGTTTCAGTAGTTTTTCATGGTATATTTATACCTGTTTCAGCACAATGTTTCTCCCTCACCACAGAAAAGGACTGCCTTTTTATTTTTAAACAAGTGCTGGGTATTTTAGTGTGAGTGAAAGGAATGGGTGTAACTGGTCGACCCGTGCCAAGCTTCCCGCGGTCTGGCAGGAGGTTAAGTTAGGAAAGTGACGTTGTTTTTGTTCCCCCTGACATGTTCAGATTAAAGAACTGTCTTTGGCCTTGATGCAGCTGTGCCGACAAAGATTGTAGAATGTGTCTCGTTGAGGCTACCACGCCAGGTGTGCGAAATGAAGTCTCCACCAAGCCATGCGATGGTGAGCAGACCAGAGGAAAGACGAAGTTTACTCAAAAGCCAGCTCAGAAATATAAACCTTCCCTGTTCGCATTCTCACTCATAATGGACCACTATTTGTGTTGCCGCCAGACAAAATGCTTTTAGATTTCACAGAAAATTACACTTCCCCATTAATTTCCCACCATTTAAAATCACAGTGTGAAAATTCATTTATTTAAGACATTTATTTAAGACCTGTTATTTGCACCGGTAATATAATTTTATTTCTCAATAAAACATTCACTATGAATTAAAAAAACTTTGGAGGACAGCTTTACTTTATTGTCTGGGTGTACCGCCCTCGCATGTGTAAAAGTAATTCCTAAACTAGAAGATTTCTGCATAGTATATATGCCTGAAATGAGAAATGAAATTAGAGGAGATTGCAGATAAAGGAAACCCAATAGATTACTTTGCTCAGAAGAGGCTGGGAATCTATATACACCAAGAATAACCAAATCAAAATCTGGAGGAAGAGCATTTGTATATAGAGCTCCACAACTATGGAATAGCCTCCCGAAATTTGTGCAGGAATCGGACACAGTCTCTATATTTAAAGCAAAATTAAAAACATATATCTATTCAAACTTGCATATAGTCAAAAGGGGGACTGTGACAGTGAAGGGACAGTGGCTATTAGATATGTTTTGGTGATAAGAACCATTCCTGTTGTCGCACCATCATTGGTGGTTCCCCCCCTAGTTGGCTGGGTTCTGCCTTTGGTGGGGCGGGATGGGTTCAGACCACCTTCATGGCCATGTGTTGTTTCCGGCACTCACCCTCTTTGTATGCTGCCATAGATATATTTAGCTGTGACCATTCACAAAATTTCACTTTTAAAACTTTCTAATTACTTGAGATCATCCTGCTTCCATTGGTAAGCATTAGCAATGTGCTATCTCTCTCTTTCAAGCAATCATGTGAGGCATCCTGCAAGACTGCATTACTTTCAGATGACTCCAGCCATCTGGGCCCCCACCACTTTCCTCCGGATATTACAATGTTTTGGATCTCCTCGACTGGAGGCTATCAAACAATATGGACATTAAATTCTTTAATTCAGCTCCTAGTGCCGGCCAGCGGAGGATGTGCTCCCCCATTAAGCCGGGTTCCTCTCGAGGTTTCTTACTGCCACCCTAGGGAGTTTTTCCTTGCCACTGTTGCCACTGGCATGCTCTTGGGGGGGTCAGGCCTGGGAAATATTGTATTTTTCTGTATGTAAACCGTCTTTGTGACATTTTTAGCGCTTTGTAAAAATAAATTGATTGATTGATATATTAAAATTGACCTTTTGTCACAAACATGCTTTTTGTTTTATAGGCTGGAGGGACATAGCTGATAGTTACACTAATAATGAGAGTGGGAAGTGTTTTATTGAGAGAGTATTTATTAAACACTCGATTTGTAATTTAATAAACAACACTCTAAGGCTGAAAGTGATGCTTCAGTGTAGGCTAATCAGTACCGATCAGTATTACTTGTCATTTCTAATGAGACCTAATGTGGTACATTAACAAAATACATTCAACATTTTTTATGTGAAAGCAGCTTATTCCAACTGGATTTTCAAACCAAATGATTAGCCTATAAATGTTGGTTAAACTGGGGGATTATGCAACTGTCCGTCTTTGACACAAGGATATGGTTTGAAATCATTGAATATCACATGCTTTTTAGCTTGTGTAATCAGTGACAATATTAATTTTGGTGACAGCGCAGATTGCCCCTCAATAAAAATGATGGGAAGGAGGGTTTAAAACACATGCCACCCGAGTGGTTTGGTCAGTAAAGGCACTCAGCTTAGTGCAGGCTGGGCTCTATGAGCAGGAGTTCGCCGGTTTCTCGTGTCATTAGTCGATTGTAACTGGGAGAGCAGTACACGATTGGCACCAGAGTAGCCGGGGCTGGAGTGAGTTAAATAGGCAGTTCTTGGCTCATCAATGAACATCTCCTGCCTGTTTCCCAGGTGCCCAGAGCCTTGAAGTCCCGTTGAGAGGGACATGCCTCTCCTCCTAGCATCACCGAACCTCTTGTGTGCGTTGTGTGACCTGCAGGGTGGAAATGAGACGAGTGGTTTGAAGGCAGCAAGGATTGGAGGAGCCTCGGCCTACTCCCCCTTGCTCCCCGCATCCGGTGCTGGGAGTTGCAGCGATGAGCTAAGATGCATTTGCATAATAGGAGGGAGATATTTACAAATGTTTTATTTCTTGCAGAATCAAGCCATAGAGCTAGGTAACTAAACATATGTTGAACATAGAATGAAAGTAATATCTAATCTATTAAGATTATGTCATTTTCTAGAAAAACTTTACAGTCTAGTATACCTATGTGTGAGTTGTGGCGTTAAAACAATTGTTAATTTGAAATTGGCTGGTTTTTATAGTTTTGTCAATCCTGATGAGTACTTCTATTAAATGAAAAATTTTGGTCCTAGGATAGATGGTTGCTACCTAGAGATTGCTACTAGAGAGACAACCACAGTGCTGTAGGGTGTAATACTCTTCTAAAAAAGATAGAGATCACAACTGGTGTACCAAAGTGGTTAGACTGAACTTTGCTCAGTTTGCCTCCATATTGTAATTAGTTGCCTAAAAGTTCAAGCTGTTTCCCAGCAGACATTTGCTGCTAATCGCTATTGATGGCTACTGCAGAACGAATGGCAGCATTAATTGTAATTACATTGGTAGTCTTCCAATTCCTCTGAATTTTATAACTAGGATTCATTGTGTCCAAAGAGAAATATGGTATTTTTGTTTCTGATCTGGTCAATAGTTATAGGGGTCTTTGTCCAGTGATGAGTGATATGATTGTCTCAGGCCAAAATGAACAGCTTTGCCATTTCCCAGGAACGCAATGCAGTGTATCCCGCTAACAGGTTATCTGAACATAGAGATTCACTGGGGCAGTGATGGCACAGTCTGTTCGTTTAGAGGGGCATCAGTCTCAGTCGATTTAAATTTGTATTAGCCTATAAACTTTGCACGATAGAACCTATAATCAAACGATGATGGACATTTTTCACTACTGTGCCTACTAGGATATTTCTCATAACTAGTGGAGCTGTGCATGTCCCATCTTCATATCATAATGCTATATTTGTAATGCCAAACGCTGACAGAAGAAATTTGACCTTTTTAACTTGTAGACCTTGATAATCAGAATAACCAGCATACATGGGGAGATACACTGGAAAGGTTATTTATATTTAAAAATAAATGCTAAAATAGTTTTTTTGTGTGTGTTGAAGGTTAGATTAGACTTGGTCAAACATTATTAATACCTTTAAATCTGTTTCCACCTTTGCTATGACATGTAAGACATATATATGTAAAATACATATGTATATACACATAGCTGCATTTGACAAAAGCAAGTGATCAATGTAGATCGATATAAAAATAGGTTGATAGCAAGTATTTTATGGTAAAAAAAAGAAAAAAGAAAATCATTAGATACAAAGTTGGGGGAGACAAAGCTGTCTTAAAATGTGCTTTTGGTTAAAAATGAGGTCTGTGCTATTTTGTGTTTCAATTTTACAAATCTCATAAACAAAATGGACACGAGTGAGAGTGAGAGAATTTGCATTTTTAATATTTTATCTCTACAAAGAATTATACAAAATGTCCTGGTAAATCTATCTGATTCATTAGACAAACTAAACAAACAAAAGGTTGGCATTCTCTTATTATATCAAACTGATGTAAACCATTAGTAATGGTTTATTTTAACAATATGTTGTATATATAACTACAGAGAGGCTACATAACACAATATAACAAGATCAATAATCTTTTATTACCATCAGGCATTTTCTACATTTTAGATTTCAGTCATTTAGAAGACGCTCATATCCAGAGCAACATACCATAGTGTTGTAGGTTAGAGTTAACAGTAGCAGATACTGAGCTACCACTGAGGAACCAGTGGACTTTGATGAGTTGGAGATGAGGGTCTGGTGATCGACAGTGTTGAAGGCACTGGAGGGGTCGGGGAGGAGTAGGACTTTCAAGTTCCCCTTGGCTCTCACAGAATGTAGCACTTCACTAATGGAGAGCAGGGCTGTCTCAGTTGAGTGTTTTGCTTTGAAGCCGGATTGCTGAGGGTCCAGGATATCATTCTGAGAGAGGAAGTGAGAGAGTTGGTTAGCAACAGCATGTTCAAGGTCTTTTGACAGGAAGGGAAACAGGTAGACTGAAAGGTAGTTATTCAGTACAGTGGGGTCCAATGCTTTTTTTTCAATAATGGTTGACTCTGGCGTGGGGGAAGCCACCAGTGGACAGGGAGGAGTTCAGTGAGGCTGCAAGGTGTGGGATGATATCAGGGGCATTTGTCTGGAGCAATGGAGACGGGAGTGGTTAGGCAGTCGGTTAGTGTTCCTATGGAGCTTGTTATATGTTTTTACATAGCCTTTATGAAGGTTGTATGTAGGCTACATAGAGAGGTGTTCAAGTAAAGCATTACCAAAACAAATCCAAAATGTTATCCAAAATGTGTTTTTTTGTTACTGTTTGGTAACTTTTGGATGAGCTTATGTCAGGGTTTCTCTCTCCCCTAGTGGATGACCAGTGAATAAATCACTACCATCTCCGTAAAGCTAGTCTGTGTATTTAGCAGAGCGGCTGCCAACCCAAGGGCTTAGACACACTGTATTCATAAATACACTATATTAATTAATAAAGTAAATTAGTCCGGGCTTTAGTTTGACAAATGGAAGATGATCCATTGCTGCTGAAATTGCTTCTGAAAGATCAGACTGATGGAGAGAGAAACAAATGTGGTTTACCGAATGGATAATCCTTTAACTCCATGGTTTAGTCCTGGTTTTACCTGATGCTTGTGAATGAAGCTATGGGGTTTTTTTCAATATGACCAAGACTCTCCCTGCAAACAACAAAGCACAAGAGTGGTCCTGCATTGTCATGTAATATCTCCTTTGTAAGCAGCCTGGGTTTGTAGTGCTATTGTAAATCATCATTGGGGCATATTATGAATCACGCTTTGTTTCTTGTTGTGGGAGTAAAGAGACACCATTGCAGAAATGATAAAAGTCAAAACTGCAAGGCCATCGTTGTGGAAAAACTAGTTTTGCCAGGAGAAGCCTGTGACCAATTGCTCTCACTGCAGTTGTATCTTCTATTTTTAGAATAGAATTTAAATCTCCATTTGCACCCTCTCAGAGAGTGGCCACATTTCAATTCAAACTGGGCAATATTGCTCTCCCTGAGGTCATGTTAAACACAGAGCAGAATGAAAACAACATGTTGAGGGCCAACCTGCCATACATGTATTACAGACACAGTATACATTTTACCAGCCAGCCCAGACCAGGAAGGAACCCTCCTCTCTACTGACTGTTTGTGTCTACACTTCGCCAGGGGGTGTCTGTAGCATCTATTCACAACCTATTCTTAATCCAGTGGTCTCAGATTAAATATAATCTCACAGCTCTCTCTTTGTACCAACTAAATAAATTCTGGAGTATTTCAAACTAAATACATCCAAGACATCTGGGTTGTCAAACCTTTAGGAGATTATTTGCATTTGCATGTAAATTAACTTTTCTTTCTGCATCAACATGAAGGCCCAACATTTGAACAACATCGTATGTCGGAATTAAAATATAAATAAACAAGGTATATGCAGATGTATGACTGGCCGTGCCAGACTTTGACACCTAGCTCAGCAACGTGGGCATAGGAGTGGCAGCAAGAATCACTAGGGTTATTGGGAAAACTGCCAAAAACAGGTGGGATGAAACAAAGAGGCTAACTGACAGCAAAAATGCACCGGGTGGAAGTTGGCAAGGGCTGCCGCATGCTAGAGCTATCAGTTTGATGGCAGATGCAGTCTGAAAACAACAGAACAAATGAGGACATCTTTTTGGGAACTGTCCTTGGTGGTTTTTCACTGCTGAAATACATTCTTCCACTCCACAGCACATTCTTATTCCATTCCGTCTCCAAGGTAATTCTCGATTCCAGCGAGAAACCTGAGAAGCTAGAGCTGCCAGGCTCCCGAGTTCCCTTTGATCCTCCTACTCAATTATCTCAGTACTCATCTGGCTCAGCTCCAAAATGCTAAGAAAAAAATCTGTTTGAATTGTGATTCAAATTCCTGTACAGTGGCCAGATTTTCTGTCTTAGGGTACTATACGCTGTACCTTAGATAGTGTTATTCACAGGGCCTTAATTTTCTAGTCTTTGTAAATGGTGTTATTCGCCACAACCATCTGATGTTGTGTCAATCCAGATTTTCCCCTGCAAAAAGAAAAGATGTTGAAAATGATGAATGTGAGCATCCAAGCCATAAAATAACCCTCATGTTAAGCCAATCAATTAATAGCAAATGAAATCCTTAAAAATGTATACACGTCCCATGTATTCAGTTCCTCTCATTTTACAATATATATA
>JAOVYW010000038.1:2840456-2855365 GCA_025775045.1 Hiodon tergisus | reverse complement strand
CCATCCCATCCCATCCCATCCCATCCCATCCCATCCCATCCCATCCCATCCCATCCCATCCCATCCCATCCCATCCCCACTCTCCAACTCTCCTCAGCCAACTGGTTGAGCCTGCCCTTTTTTAAAGGCTGCCAATTTGATTAATTGAAGGCAACTGTTTGATCAATTAATGATCTAAAATGGCTGCCTGTCCATCCTATGCCTCCTGGGAATTGTAGTCCTACTGCACCAGACCAATGGGACTACATTACCTTAAAACTGGTAATGTAGTCCTGCTCAAAAATACCGTGGCCTAAAAATACCGGCCCTGGATCACAGTGGCCCACACTTCATCCCTTTATATATAGCGCAAACAGTCTTTAAACAATATTACAAAACATATTTTCTGAAGCCACTATATTAAAATGTTTATACACACCATTAAATTTTTGGTAAAACACTATAATTACTATTAAGGACTTTTAAACATTGTTTTTTGTATGGCGGTGACCCACAGTTAAATTGGATTGTACATGAAATGTACATAAATGAAATAGTTTTTTTTACTGTAGTTAAATTTACAGCAATATGCTGTCATTACACATTTTCGACTGGCACTGCTGCCAAACATTTTAGGAGATTTTGTTCACAATTTACATTTATAAAGCTTATGCTGCAATGATCAGTTATGTAACACCCTTCCATGTATGACTTGAAGAAAACAAAGTAAACAGAAACAAAAACTAACCTTCATATTCTTTAACAGAGGACCGAACTGGTTTATGAAACGTTGGGACAGTTTAGTTTAAGGAAATTATAGTTGAGAATTCAATAATTTAATAGTCCCTACATACAAAGACTTTGGTGGTGAAAATACAGCAAGCAAGATCATATCAGTCTCAGTTTTGTAATAGAGGACAGAACTAACTATTAACGCATTTTATTGGAAATTTTTCTGTGCCTCAAATTTTTTTTGTACCAAAACAAAAATACGTGCTTTATGACTTTAATTTTTGTTTGTTTTGAAAGACCTTAGATAATATTATATATCATGTATTCTATTTTAAACCAATTAATCGGATTCTCGTCATTAAGACAGAACCCTATTGGTGTAATGTGTCGTATTAAAAGTCCTTGGCTGGGACCAAATCAAAACTTATTTTCTTTATTTAGTTCCAGACATTGTGCAATCTTAACTGCTAAAGGGCATGGAGTTGTCCTGTGGCCAGGGATCTAAGATTAAATCTGAAAGACTATTTTCATAAAATAACTAACTTTTATCACAGATGAAATCTGCACATGCAAAAAAGGCGATCTATGCTCTTGATTGTGTTGGTAGGTGATTAAAAAGCAGTTAAAAAGCTGGTATGTTTGTGCTCTGAGATTCAGGGCACAGATTCCATATGAGGCGGTTCTTTCACTTGTAAGGTTCGATCAACAAGTCTGCTTCATTGGAGTCCATGACTAACCACCCACATGGGAGGAACTGCTCCCACTCAGGGTCAGCACTTCCAGCCCGAGCAGCACGCAGATGTGCTGCTGTGAAACTCACAACAGGAAATGGCTCAAATATCAGACAGGAGATAGAGAGCGGCCAGCAACCGCCTTTAGTCAGACACAAACTTTTCAGTCACTTTGTGCCTGCTCCCTGGACTGAATTTTAGCAAGCAGAAATGACTAATTAAACAAACTATTCAGGGGCTAACGTCAGTGATCTGAAGAACCACATCTCATTAAACGTCTGTCAAAGTAAATGCAGTTAGTATTATTTCCCATCATAACAAACTAGCATTACGCCCTAGTTAACTGGCAGTGAAATCGCACTGGGGGAATCAAACTGGTCCAAATTTTGTCTTCTGCCAAAGCCTCTTCTGGCAAGGTATTACAGCATGACACAGTTAAGAATATCAAATATCTTGTAGCCTTTTAAACCCTAAACTAAGTCTGTGGTCAGCTGTACAAAGGACAGTCAAACAGAGTGTGATGTCAGTTGTAAGTCAAAGAGGAAGTAATTCTCTGTTTTAAATTTACTGTCACCATATTATCATTGTGCACTCCTTACAAGCAAATCAAATTACTCTGTCAAAATTCAGAGTCAGATATGCCTTATGGTGGGTATATTTGCATATTTACCACCGGACTACAACATTTCCTGTCAGTGACTAGAACAGTGATTTTCAATCCTCGTCCTGGAGCCCCACTGTATATTTGGGTTTTTGCACCAACCAAGGATCACATTCAAAACCAATTCAGCTGTTAATTGTGTAACCTGCTGTAAAAACTTGGGGAACAAACACTTTAATCATTTTTAAGTAATTTATTTAACAGCATATTATTTCAAAATCTACAGTGATATACCCCATGGAATTTGTATGGTTAATTTTGAGGTAGCTGGGTTATTTCCCCCAGCTAGATAGATGGGTTCTTTTTTTATCCCACGTTGTGAAATTGCAGCGCTACAGCAGTAAATGACAACAAAAACATATAAATAAATCACAAAACAAGTAATCCAGACGCAAAGGTTGTGTGCAAAAAAACAGTGCTGAGCAGGTAGTAATGTTAAAGAGCAGGTAGTAAAGTTAATTGACTGTTATTAAACAATGCCTCTCTCACAGAGAGGCATTGTAAAGTCTGATGGCTGATGGCAGGAAGGACTTCCGATAATGCTCCTTCTGACACTGGTGTGATCAGTTAAATATTCTTCTGGATATTACAATATTTTGGAACTCCTCGACTGAAGAGCATCAAACAATATGGGCATTGTATTCTTTAATTCAGCTCCTATTGCCAGCCAGCGGAGGATGGGCTCCCCCATTAAGCTGGGTTCCTCTCAAGGTTTATTCCTGCCAGCCTAGGGAGTTTTTCCTTGCCACTGTTGCTACTGGCATGCTTTTGGGGGGTCAGGCCTTGGACATATTGTATTTCTCTGTATCAGTCTAGCACTAATGTAGCGCCACATTTCCACCACCATGTTATGGTCCATAATGGTCTGCAGTTTGGACAGTGCCCTTGCCTCCGCCACCTCCTCCAGGGTGCCAAGGTTAGACCCCAGCACAGTGCCAGCCTTCCTGATCAGTTTGTTGATTCTGGTAGAGTCTCCCACCTTGATGCTAACCTGAGCCAATGGCAGAAGCAAAACAGTGGACGGGCATAAAATTTTCGTGGATGGGGGGCCTAATTATGAAAACAATGATAAAAAATTTTTTTAATGATTTATTATGCAAACTCTTGGGGAGACACCGAAGCTCTGTAGGCAGTCCCGGCCCCCTAAGGCCCACCCATAGCGGCGGGTATGATGCTGACACCCCAGCACACCACAGCGTAGAAAATAGCACTAGTGACAACTGACTGGTAAAAGTGTGCAGTCGTGCACACATCAAAGGACCAGAGCTGCCTCAGGAAGTTAAACCTGCTCTGTCCCTTTTTATATAGGGCTATGGTGATCACAGCGCACTTCAGTTTGTTGTCCAAGTGGACTCCCAAGTACTTATAGGTCACAACCATCTCAACATCCATCTATGTCAGTTTCTCAATGGTAAAGAGGTGGCAGGGTTATTTCTCCGGCTATGTTAGTTTCTCGACAGTAACATGAGTTAGCTGGGTTATTTCCCCAGCTATGTCAGTTCCTCAGCAGTAACATGAGGTAGCTGGGTTATTTCCCCACCAATGTCAGTTTCTCAGCGGTAACATGAGGTAGCTTGGTTATTTCCCCACCTATGTCAGGTACTCTGCTGCCTGAAGCCATGACTTTTGTCACAAACGAATGCGCTGCACACTTCATTATTCTCTCCCATGCGGCAGTACGGCTGGCATTTCCACAGACATGGACATGGGGAAAGGGAGACAGCACTGGGTGCTGGTGCAGGGCCATGGTGTCAGTGCTGGGAGGCCAGGGTAAAAGACATGCTTGGTTTGGCTCATACGGAACACAGGAGGCACAATCATCTGGTGAATTCTGAAAGGCTGTCCTTGCCAAGACCGCTGTTTTTAGAACCTCTGCAAATCCAACAGTTAGTAACAATATTTTGTGTGTCATTAACCAAGGAACTAAGCATGAATGGACCTTTCCTGTATGTATAGCTGCAGCCTGGATTATTGCTGTGAGGCTGTGGAGAGTCTATTCTGATTGAATGTACAGCTTGTTATGCTTTGGATAAACCTTCACTATAGCCATTCTGCCATTTCTAAGTGAGCAGGTTATTTCTCCATTAATCCATTATCATTTTATTTTATTGAAATCCAGATCATGTATGGAGAAACTTAAAAAAGTAAATGCAAAATGCGTTGTTTAAGGATACAAAGAATACAGAGCCCGACCAGGCACATTTCCCTTTCAATTAGGAACACTCTCATGTGACCACATAACAACAGGTCTTTTTTTTAAAAAGATGCTAGAGTCTAAATCATCAGTCATGGCCCACATCGGTCATGGTAAGTAGAAAGTATACTTTGGGGGATGTAAATGCCATGGAGCCCTGCTATTACGGCTGGTAGCCCATTCTTAGACAAAGTCAGCTCCTTCAATTACAGATAAGAAAATAATCCTTACTTTTCTCTCTGATGATGCACAATTCTACAATGCACTATTTGGAAAGTAAAAGTAAAATAAATTTGTTTCTTGTAATGCAATTGAAACAACAACCTCAGGACAGTTGTCAAACATGATGTATTGTGCAAATGTTTTATTTTATCGTTTACATTTAGGTTTTTTTTTGCAATTGACTATTGTATCACATTAGCAACTATAGTATATTTAATAATTGGCTATTCCTGTAAGTCAATTTGGAAACTGTGAATTTCAAATGTAAACAACCAACATGTACAAAGGAACACATGCCGCTTGGAAGCGGCTAAAGAATGTCACTTATTTGGGTGTGAGCGCGCTGGGGTGTGCTTGGCAGTTGTGTTGATCCAACGTGGCATGGAATAAACAGGAGCCTGGAGCTGCTTGGCAGGATTCTGATGCACAGACAACTCCCGTTCAAGCCGGAGCTTCACATTGCAGCAGGAGTTGCTCCAGGTATTCCAACAAATCTTTTTAACTCAGGTCTGGCATTTGAGAGGGACTAAATAAATCACTAAATATACTGACAAGTGGTCTATTAGTAAATACTTCTGAGTTTTAACCAAAAGGTTGCAAGTTCAAATCCTAGGCAGGTTTGTTCCTCACAGATGAGACTTTAACGAGAAGTGATCCTGCTGTATAAATGCGTGAAGTTTAAAACTGCACCATGTACCATTTGTCCCACATAAGGATAATCAAATGATAACAATTTCAGCAATTGACCCATAATATATGTTCAACACAGGAGGAAAAAATTCAGAGCCAATACAGGACTGTAAACCAAACCATGGATCATTTATGCACATTATACACACGTATGTATAGTCACTTGGGTTTCTCCTCTGCAAGACCAAAATAAAACAATGTCTGCAGTGGAATGAAACCCAATTTTCAATGGAATTATTTTAAGCCTATAGTGTAGATACGTGCATCACAGTATAACAATAGATATATATTCATATTTGTTACAGAGATTAAATTTTGAACAGTAAATCAATATTCATTATAGGCCTATTGGTTATCATTTATACCGAAATACAGTACCTTAATAGGCTAGTTGATTATATATTTTAGGATGTTATCTTTATGTTTAAAAAGACCCGTTTTTTCGTTTACCATTAATGAATTGCCTTGTTTAAACCCAACAAAGGGTCAGTACATTAGTAACGCCCTGGAACACAACATGGTCAATAAGTGTTAATAACCTAAAAGTGTAGTAAATAAAGTACGCTATTGTACCGCTACAGAAAGTGGTGCTCTGCAAGGTAGTTAAGGGGGAAAAGTAAGTAGTCATAAACCATACTGATTTATCTATCATATTGGTGTTGTTTTTTTATTGGTCTGGAAAGGTATTTTGAAAATAAGATCAAGGTAGAAGCGTACAAGTCATAACAGTGAAAAGCAACGAACTACTGCGAAAGCGGGATCGAAGAAATAGTTCACGAAAAACACAACATCATGTGCAGTGCAGCGAATCTTTCTTTGTTATAGCTAGGCAGCAAACACTTACCAAAAATGGGTGTGTAGTTGGCTTGCTAGGTAGCTAGCTAGAAAATAAATAAATAAATAAACAAACAAACAAACAATGGCATTTCGTTTTATAAACTTGCATGAATTATAATTTTTGTTTTGTTTTTCCCGTAATAAATAAAAGTATATACTTATGTATAAATTGCAATTGTCATCATTTTATTTATTATTGCGTCGCATGTTTTTTATTCACACAAGTAAAAGAAGAAACATACTACGGGTTGCTATGGAGAAGTTGCGGCTGTCAGGCCAGGGTTAGGCCTGAGCATCGGGCTAAAGCTGCTGGGAACGGCCAGGGCTCTGGAGGAAGGGATCAGAACAGTGGGAATCAGCCACTGGGGAAAAACAAGAGTGTAAGTAGCACTGGGGAATTCAAGTATGCAGAATATTTCAAATGTTTACCATTGATCAGTTTATTTAGCTACGTGGTTCCTCGTTTGAAAGAAAACTAAATAATTCCGGGAATCCCAGATAGTCAGAAAAGCCGAGGGAATAAACAGCTAAGATTAGCTAGCTGGCAAGCAGACTTGAAATTGAATCCGCGGTAAAGTATACCAGTTTAACCAAAATATGAATTTAAGCATCGAATGATCGTTGGATAGATGTATTTTATTATTCGTGCAGTTGTAGTAGAATCAACCATAACAATACTGTGTTTAATAGTAGACTCGTCGAAAACCAAGCCGCTAACTAGCATTTGTAATATGAAAGGTCGATAGTGAGGTAATGTGGTATGTTGTTTGTACTCGGACTAACCTAGTGTATGTGTTGTAGTATTCCCCGCATTGCTCAAATTATTTCAAGGGAAATAGTAATATGATTGCGTCGACCATTTGTCGCTGTTACCTATCTTTTAATTACATGTTCAGACAACTAGCAAGCAAGTTATTAAGTACACGGCAATGTTAAAGCGGTATGAACTAATTAGCAAATTACTTAAAATGCAAATACGAAATATTCGATAGTTAAATCTGATATAAAATCAGCGCATGTCACATTTTGGCAGATTGTTATTGAAGCACAGATGATTGGCGGCTTCTTGTAGTTAAAATCCCTTTTTTGTAACAATTTAATCGGTGCTCAGTGCCAAGTAATTTATCATGGCCATTTTTATTATTAACTGAATTGCTACGCTATAGGACTATAAATGTATGTATTATAAAATTATATAGGACTAATTAAAACTAGCTAATCTGTTGTTTTTTTCCCCCCAGAATATTTATTTGGTTTTGTTTTTAACACGGAGCAGAAATCGCGACGATAACTAGACACGTTTGGGTATTCCAAATGTTTTTATTTCTAAATCTATTTGTCTGTTATCATTGTGTCACACTAATTGTCGTATTATTTAGCTATTACAGTTTATTTATTGAAGGCATGTTTAGTCAAACAATTGTATTTACATTTTTGTGCATTTTTTTGTAGGGGGGGTAAAAAGTATTTTTCCGGCCAACTTTTGCTGATTTCCTACATGTACTGTTAGTGACTTTTAGTTAAAAATTCCTGTATTGACATTTTATTATTATTTAATTACTCATTGGGAAACATGTAAGAACGGCAAATAAGCAAGATGCAATTACTTGTAAAATTACATTTTGTTTGCTAACATTACAGAACATGACTCTGTAAGTGACAATGCTGGAGGTCTGATTAGAGAGGACCAGTTCCGGTTATTTCTACCATTTGGCCCAGGTAAAATCATTTGCTCAATTATCGTCTTTGGTATTTAGCAGCAATGCTACGTGGTGTGGAAGTAACATTGCCTCTATCCAGACTAATATTATGTATGAAACTTGTATGCATCCTGTCATTTATCATTTGCTAAATTGTATTGTTTTAACAGAATTTTTTTTTTGAGATGGCTGTAAAGTTTTCACTTTTATATAACTTTTTAAAATATGAATTTCTGAATGTTTTCATCATAAAATCATTAATCATCATGCTCTTTCCTGATGTTTGAACATTCTGATTAGTTGCCCAAGGACAGGTATTATGTTTGTTTATACTCTGGACTCATGACTGGGGCACAATATACTTGAAATCGTCTAACAAATATATGGCACTTTACTATTATTTTTTTACTATATGTGGAACGTAGTGCAAGGAAGGATCACATTAAATAACCTACAGTACGAGTGTTTTTTGTTAACTAATCCAGTCCAGCTAGCTAGCTGCTATTTTAATTGATTGAGTTCAATTTAAGTTATGCCAGTAGTTTGCTAATGATATCGACAACTTCTCAATGTTTACGCACTTGTTCACCCTCTGCATCCCTGCAAATGGCTTGCTTGTTCACCCTCTGCATCCTGACAAATGGCTTGCCCGACCCAAAGTACCAGTTTGATGTTATTTGTGGTTGGGGATGAATGGATTTTTTGACAGTTTTATTTATTTTATTTATTTTTTTATTTTTTGATGTAAACTGGATTGACTGGGAAGAAAGTTGACATTTTTCATATTTTCAGAAAAAATTAAAGCATGTGAAAATTGTTTCAATATTTCTTTTTGCTAAACACAGATTCTAAATGAGGGGAAAAAACGCATTCACGTGACACTTCGTATATCTGTAATTAATTGTAATTCTTTTGAATGTATGATTAACACAGTATGGAAATAGGTCACAAACAATCCTTCAGGAACGTTGTTGAAGTGTCACAGGGTTGCTTTGATTTGACTCTCTCTGAGTGTTTTATGAATGGGATTAAGCAGTGTCCAAAGATTGCCAGTGTTTGGCTGCAGTGTTTAATTACACAAGATTTTGTATGGTATCAATGTTTGTAATGCAGTATGGTATTTCCCAGCATTAAACGGCAGGACAATGTCCTGTAGTAATCTAATTGTTCCTCTGGGTTATTTTCAGTGATGAACTGTCCATTCTTGTAAGGGAAGGAGATAAGATAACTACGGTATTCAGCTGTCTCCTGGGTCACCTCTTTTCCCAGATGTTTTCGCTCCTTTTGAGGGGAGCTTGTTTCCCTGCAGGAAGTGTGACTAGCAGACTGAGTAGATCCTGTTAACAGTGACACACAAGAAGATTTCAGCCGGAGTGATATGCTGCCGTCATAGTTTGTTTTTATCATCATGATTTGGTTAGCAACCTGATACTATGGCTATGAAGTTTATAATTTCCTAATTCTTGTGTGACTCTGAAAGGGATCTTTTAACCTTTTTGGTTCATTGTTTTTCTTAATTCTTAGCATTTTTTTTGCATTTATGACGTTTTAAACATGTTTATTTTTTTCAGTGAATGCATGAACAAAAGGTTTACATTTACGTGTCTACTATGATTATATTAATATATAAATACATTTATACATTTTTGATTATTTTCTTGTTTTTGTTTTCACAGGGGGAAAAAAATATTAGCCACGGTCACAGGCTTTAGCCGAAGAGGGGAAAATGCCCCCGAGGCCGTCATCTGGAGAACTATGGGGCATTCATTTAATGCCCCCGCGGATTTTGGTGGACTGTCTTCTGCCAAACGGGATGATACTGAACCTGGAGTGCCTCCGTGAGGCCACCCTTATTACCATTAAACATGAACTCTTCAAGGAGGCCAGGAAGTGTCCCCTGCATCAGCTCCTGCAGGAAGAGACATCGTACATCTTTGTCAGTGTTACGCAAGAAGCGGAAAGAGAGGAATTTTATGACGAAACGAGGAGGCTCTGCGATCTCAGACTTTTTCAGCCATTCCTAAAAGTAATTGAACCAGTTGGCAACAGGGAAGAGAAGATTCTAAACAGAGAAATCGGTAAGCATGTCTTATTGTTTTGACCTTTGAGGGTAGCACTTGAGGAAGCACTTGGTTTATTCAGAGCAGGAAATTAAAAAAGAAACAGTGCCATGCAACTAAACTGTGACTGTGTGTCCCTTCGCCGGGTACTTTCAGCTAGGTAATGAGTATGTTGTTTTTGCAGGTTTTGCCATTGGTATGCCCATTTGCGAGTTTGATCTGGTGAAGGACCCTGAAGTGCAGGACTTCAGGAGGAACATTCTGAACGTCTGTAAAGAATCGGTCGACCTCAGAGACGCCAACGGGCCCCACAGTCGGGCGTTATACGTCTACCCCCCCAATGTGGAATCATCACCAGAACTTCCTAGGCACATCTACAGTAAACTTGATAAAGGTAGGGCATGAGTAGCAAATGAGCTATAGCTCAAGAAAAAATTTTCACAAAGTACGCTAGGTACACATTGCTAGGTACTAATCACTTGATCCAAACTGAAATATAAATCTTATATACATGTATATTTTTATATAATGTAACGTTTAAATATAAATGTATAAATATACAGTGCATCCGGAAAGTATTCACAGTGCTTCACTTTTTCCACATTTTGTTATGTTACAGCCTTATCCAAAATGGATTAAATTCATTATTTTCCTCAAAATTCTACAAACAATAGCCTATAATGACAACGTGAAAGAAGTTTGTTGGAAATCTTAAAAATAATAAACGAAAAAAATCTCATGTACATAAGTATTCACAGCCTTTGCTCAATACTTTGTTGAATGCACACCAGAGCTGATTAGTTTTTTTGTTTTTTGCCCTGGCACTTCTTCTGACACTGCATTGCTAGCACTCAACTGTGTCAAGCTTGAAAGTCTTGAAAGCACAGCAGCTGAATACAGCCTTACTTAGTTTTACTTATTTAAACTCATGTGTCGCCTGCATTTATTTTACCATATTAACGTGCCAGCATGTTTGTTTTTCAGGTCAAATAATCGTGGTGATCTGGGTCATTGTCTCTCCAAACAACGACAAGCAGAAATACACTCTGAAAATCAACCATGACTGTGTCCCCGAGCATGTGATTGCTGAAGCCATCCGCAAGAAGACCCGCAGCATGCTGCTGTCCCCAGAGCAGCTCAAGATGTGTGTGCAGGAGTACCAGGGCAAATACATCCTCAAGGTGTGCGGCTGCGACGAGTACTTGCTGGAAAAGTACCCCCTGAGTCAGTACAAGGTAGGCCCACCTTCGTCTCAGGCTGGCGGGCGTTCTCTGCCTTTCATTTAAATGCATGTCCTCGCATGACCTCGCTGCTCCGTTCTCCAAGTGGCTATTATCTTGGTAGACCCTCTTTTAGGAAAGGGTTGGTTGTCATTTCAACAATAATCGGTAAACTCTGACATACCCTTGCATAGAATGCCGTGTCATGGTCTTGTGCTGTTTAGTATGGGAGATTTGCCACATATGCTCAGAGACAATGCTATACCTGATGATTACTGTGAAGCAGAGGAGCCATAGGGAGCCAACACTGAATACTTCCTCCACTGTCCCAGTATGTTAGGAGCTGCATCATGCTGGCCCGGATGCCCAATCTCATGCTAATGGCTAAGGAAAGTCTGTACTCCCAGTTGCCAATGGACACATTCACCATGCCCTCCTACGCTCGCCGCATATCCACTGCCACGCCCTACATGAACGGCGAGGCCTCTGCCAAGTCCCTGTGGACCATCAACGGCACTCTGAGGATGCGGGTTCTGTGTGCCACCTACGTCAATGTCAACATCCGGGACATCGACAAGGTACCTCACTCATTCTCTTGATTTCACCAGTTTTACCTAGTGAAGCGTTGCTGACTTCTGCAAATGTTAAGGGACTGTTTGATTGTTGTAGATCTATGTCCGGACGGGGATATACCATGGAGGGGAGCAGCTCTGTGACAACATGAACACTCAGCGTGTGCCATGTTCCAATCCCAGGTACTGTGTCTGTGTTTACAAATGGGCTGTCCTCGCCACTGTTGGGGGCAGTTGCTGTACTCTCTTGTCTGATCAGTCTTTTGCAAAATTTTGGAGGAGCTAAAAGGGGTTGCGACCATAAATGCCAATTTCTTTGGGGTGGTACAGAAGCAGTCAATGTAGTTTCTCTGTACAGCACTTCTTGTCTAGATGCCTCGTTTGGTAAGAGACTGGTATTTGTGGCTTATTTTCTCCCTCCCCACTTTTCCATTGCGAAATGACCTTGTTCCGACAGATAACATAGCACAGGCCACTGATAAAGGCTATTGCTACTGACTGCTCCTATCAGTCCTCTGCAAGCCTAATTTCGTAAGAGTAGCATTGAGCTAACCATAAAAAGGAGGGGACAAAGTGCTAGTGTACCTGGGAGGAAGTCTGGTGACCAGTCAAATGCAGCCTACTGGCCCCCTTCTTATATAAGCACGTGACGATAGGGTGCTTTCACATGCTCTGCTCTTAAACGCTTTCCCTTTGTTCTCAATGCAGGTGGAACGAGTGGCTAAACTATGACATGTACATCTCGGATATCCCACGTGCTGCGAGGCTCTGTCTTTCCATCTGCTCAGTGAAGGGTCGCAAAGGTGCCAAAGAGGTGACTCTACCGGCCGACTCCGTGACTGCTGCCCAAATATGGATGTTGTATCCCTCATCTCAGTTAAAAGCTTGAATATCACAAATGCCTGTTTTCCCTGAAACTCTACCCGACATGCTCAGAAGAGATCTAGGTGGCCCAGGTTGTCCTTTTACAGCAGGTTTCCCTCTCCGTTTCAGGCTTGGATGTCCAGTGTGCGACTGTCTGAGTGTAATGGGTTAGCTTTGGTGTAACCATGGAGGGGAAATTATGGTTGTGATTATGGTGGTTTGTCAGCTAGTGCTCCATGCACTAAGCTCTATACGTGGACACTGAATATGCACCCTGTGTGGCCACTGTTTGAAGATTCACCCTTTTCACCCAGGAGCACTGTCCTCTGGCATGGGGAAACGTGAATCTGTTCGACTACACCCACACCCTGGTCTCTGGGAAGATGGCACTCAACCTGTGGCCTGTCCCCCATGGGCTGGAAGATCTGCTCAACCCCTTCTGGGTCACAGGCTCTAATCCCAACAAGGTCAGTTCTGCTCGGGGTCAGTCAGGCTAGGTTTTGGCTCTAGGCCTGCCTCGCGGCATTAGTTTAACATGGATCTTTTCCACTTTCAGGAAACCCCTTGTCTGGAGCTGGAGTTTGATTATTTCAGCAGTCCGGTGAAGTTTCCTGACATGACAACAGTGGAGGAACATGCTAATTGGACTGTATCCAGAGAGCTGGGCTTCAATTACTGCCTCTCCAACCTGGTAAGGCCGTGGGCTTCTATTAGCATGCATCCGTGTTTCTGCTAAATCCATACAAACTTTCCCACGGCTTGATGTTTTCAAATATACAGGTTCATGATTCTGATGTGAGGACTCAACTGCACTTCATCGGGCACCCTCCAGCTTCTATCTAGGAACTAATAAATATTGTCCCAATAAAGTGCCAGTACAACTTTTTGTTGGAAGGGTATTTTTCACTTGTATGTCAATCTCAGATTTCCAAGATGGAAATAATTCAAACCTATTGTCGGTCAAGTAATGCAGTCTTAGATCTGTTGGAGGGAATCAGAGACAACTTGGGGACATTCTTATCTTAGATCTGTGGGAGGAAATCGGAGGTGACTTGGGGCTCTGTAAAAGGAGCCACGGCATTAGTTTCTTTGCCACTTTTGTTTGTTGCAACCTCAAATCCTGCCGTCTTTTAATGTCAACAACCGCTCTCCACTTGCCTGTATTCACTGAGCTGGTGCCGGGTTGCCCCCCAAAACTCGTCATGGTACGAGTAACGAACTTTAAGTGTTTTTGTTTGCAGCCGTCATCATTTATATTTTTGCTCTCAGTGCATCTCCTGCATGAATTGAAATGCATTTCTTGTGCATTTCTCTCTTCTACAAACTAGAGGTCCTTATTGGTGTTCGTAGTAAACCAGGACCAAATTTCCATAAAAACACAAATTCAATATTTGTCTTACTAGTCAGAATGTTGGAAACAGTACTCTTATTAAAGTACTTACTTAAAAAAAAAAATTTTTTTTACATGTATTCATCTTATTAGTAAAATTGTGAAAGTCGTATTTGCAAATTTATATTTTTCATTAATAAAATTTTGTTAATACATTGAAGCTTATTTATTTGTTGGTATTTCTTAGTTAAACCATGCAATGTCAATATTAATAAAAATTCTTCAGTTAGTGTATCTTCAGTATCGTTTCCAAATCCAGCCTGCCATGCCAGTGCTAGCTTAAACTGTGTGGTATTTAATTTGATGTAGCCAAGTTGCTATCAAGCCCTTTTCAGCTGACAGTATGCATGTCCTTTGCATTTGTTTGACACATTCGATTGTGACCGTTTCAGTATTTAAACACCGCCAGGGCTGGCGAAGCAGATGGATTTGCTCCTTTTAACCACCAATACGGCATTGATTTTGCCTTCTTTTCTTTTTTTTGTCCAGCATTTGACATATTTAGTATGCCTAGTGGCGGGCTTGCTCCCAGAATATTGCTCCACTTAAAATAATGCTTTTCATTTAATAGATTTTTCTAAAATTCAATGAATATACGAACCAATATATGCTCAATATCTGATCATTAAAACATAAATAAAACATTCGTCCCTCCAATATAATTGAATAACCACCCGCAGTAACACGAGGGGGAAACTCATTAATGTTTCGCTCGCGTAGTACATGCAGGTGTCACGTCTGTGATAAGACCGCTGACCGTTACCCTTCCGTCAGACTGCTGCTCTGTGCAGAATCGGGATCCTTCTGGCCACCTCTTTAGCGTAAACGTCCTGCTGAAATGAATACGTTTTTCCCTTCCAAAATCCTTAGGTTGATAGTGTTATAATCCCCAGCATTTGTAGGAAAAGTGACCTCATTGTTTCACTGAATTTCTGCCTGGTGTGAATAACAAATTCTCAACTAGTGTCCGTCACTCTTTATCAGTGTCATTGTACAGCTTGCACAGATGCTCCGTGTGTCTAGTAAACGGGAAGGTGATTTTTATTGTACCTACAGA
>JAOVYW010000038.1:2749549-2781295 GCA_025775045.1 Hiodon tergisus | reverse complement strand
GTTCGTTCGTTCGTTCGTTCGTTCGTTCGTTCGTTCGTTCGTTCGTTAGTTAGTTAGTTAGTTCGTTCGTTCGTTAGTTCGTTTCCTCTCAACTCTGTTTGCCTGCTCGCCTGACCATTGCTTTTGTCCCTGACCACGTCTTTGCCCAATCTTGATTGCTTTGTCCTGCCGGTACTTGACCCACGCCTGTCTGACCTTCCCTCTCAGCACTGCAACTGGGTTCCCCTGTTCCTGTACCCTGTGGTGCATTACAGTGTGTTTTCTATGATAAATAGATAATGTTTCCAAATAAATTAGTATATTCACTAATTTACTAGTAAATTAGTAAATATATTTACTAATGTATTCTACATTAAAAAGCTCAAAGTTCCTGTTATAATTTCAAGTTAATGAAAAATGTCGACTACTTCATTATAGTGTTTACACATCCTTACAGGAGATCTCTCTTTAATTTATACTCATCATTGGTTTACCTCAAAATGGTTAGCAGCAACGTATAAAATGTTGTATTTGTATTGTGTGGAAAAACTGTACTTTTATTTAGTATGCTGGTATGTGAGACTTCAAATCTAGTGCAATGTAAGTGTATTTTCTGAAGATATAAATGTTTGCAAAACCAAAAATTTAGGTTTAGATCAATTCAGGGTGGAAAAGCATTTGGGTAAAAGAAAAAGTTAACAAAATGGCAGATGAATATAAACATGGGGAACTTGACAACATGCATGAGAAAACATCGCCCCCAATATCTTTTATAAGAAGAGTGCAGACACCCACGTAGCTATTCACAGATTACCACCGATTTGTCTTACATCACAGTCGCTGAACCCCAGACTGAACGCAGTAGTTCCTGTTTATTCTACCCAGTTTCCCTTTTACCCTCACGTACAAAAAAGGGAAGGGAGGATGGGCAAGGGCATTGATAAGCCAGGATACAGAAATGAAGGTGCTGTTGGGGACCAGAGCCAGCTGATTTCCCCCTCCCCGAGTCCCAGCCGCCAGGCGTCATGAGCTGCTCTGTCGAGGTCTCACTGCTGCCTGTGGTGCTGCTCCTGCTCAGCCACGGTAAGTCACCAGTCAACTTACACACAGCTAATCTTTCATAGCACTGCAGCAGCAGTAACAATATTGTGTTGGTGTCTGGCAATTTTAAGTCTAATGTACTTTTTTCTTTTCACTCTTTCCCTTATATATATATATTCTACAGCCTCTGAAACAGTTGTAATATTACAGAAAACAGAATGCATGTATGTATTTCAGACATTATGTATGTCTGAAAAGACAAAGAATAGATTTATGTTAAACCATCTGACAGAAAGTTTGCCGAAACCAACAGATGGATGAATTTGCTGTCAAAGATACCAGGGGAGTAATAAAGAAAAAGGACTGTTACAAACTATAACTTGTAAACTTGTAAATGACCAAGACTGTTCATTTAGTATAATTTTCAAACTATATGGTTGAGCTAGGTTTGTTACTTTTGTTGCTTTTTGAGTTGCAATGGGTTGCCCCCAGATTATTCAAAGTGGAACTTTGAACATGTTTAGAAGGTACAAAGTATTCTATAGAATGAAGTTTTAAAACTAATAAAACTAAGAGGGTCTTGGATGGTAAATACTGTGAAGATAGCTCAGGAACAAACCCACAGGTTTTTGTTGTTCACCTTTTATCTTTCCCTTCTCAGAGGGAAATATGTTAATGTATCTGTTTTTCATAATCTTTGGTAAGATTTCAAACAATTGCTTTCCTTACCCCATAAATCTTCACTTATTGGTCAGATTAATTATTGCCATAATCTCAAAACAATTAACCCAAAAATAAATTATGATATTTAACAACTTGCCATGGTGTTTTACTTTCATAATTTACAACAATGTGTTATTGAATTTTGGATTAAAGCCATATTTTAATCGCCTGTTGGAGGAGAGGCACACTGCTGACAGCACTAAAGAAATCCCGAAAAGTAAGCAGGAGACACTGCTACCATCGAGTCAGAGTCACCTAATTAATTATTGATTTTAGAAATAATTACAGAATACAGAATTGAAACCACTCAAGATTCAAACCCTCAACCTCCAGATTATAGGGTTTTGCCTGCTCCTGGGAGAGAGGCATTAACAGATGAGCTACTCATAAAGCTTGTGTTGGCGGGCTTTAAGTTCTTCTACACGTTATAGGTACCTGCCACTATGGCACGTGTACATGGAATGTAAGAGATTGTTCCTCAAAGCCTCTACAATAGATCATAAAAGAAGTCTTGTTCTTTGGTCTTCATAGACCATTTTAATGTTATAAGAACTGCGGAGACATAATTTCATAATTTTACACTGTGTTCCTTAACAGAGCTCCCACAGTTTATTTTTTCAAAATAGTGCCGTAAATATTTACGAGAATTGAGTGGGTTTTGTTTTTTAGTCACTGAGTTTAAATAGGTTTCTGTCTTGCACTTCCCCACCACAATTTGTCCCATAGTTTAACTGATAAAAATGGAGGATCGTCCTGCTATATGAAGTTTTTCCATCCACTGCGGTTTACCCAAGATTCTTGGAATGCCCCTGTTTCAGTGTTTAATTATGATAAGAAGAAAATGAGTGAAAAAATAATGTTATATTTGATCAATTGGAACCACATTAGAGAGACAGGGAACTGAAACAGGGAGCACTGCAGAACCAGCATTTTGGACCAGACAGTGCCACGGTCTTTTTTATAGCAGGATAGCTTCATCTTCTCTGTCTCGCTATTTTTCGTTCTCTCTTCCCATCACACATAAAAAATACATACGCAAACAGGTACAATCTATACCTCTACTTCCTCAACCTCTCACTAGGGAACACACACATCATTGATTCACACTGGTCTCAGTTTTACCCGTTTATCTTTGTTTTCTCATAGAACTCCACTGCACAGAAGAAGTCGTTGGAAGAAAAGGCCGGGATATCAACCTTACCTTTAGCTTCCAAAGACTATCCACCGCAGATATTAAGACAGTCAGTCTGTACAAAAACTCCAGGAAGATTGAAGAGTGTCATCATGTAGGCACCCACTGCAAGAAAGCACGGCTTCTCTTGGAAATAGCTTCAGAGAAAGTTATTATCAGCATCACAAATCTGACTTTTAACGATTCAGGGAGTTACCATGTCACTGTGTTTCTCCAAAACCTGACCATGCCTTTTGTTGAGAGCAAAACGGTTTCGCTCATTGTTCATTTGGACACAGGTATGTGCAACGCCTTATAGGCATCGCCATAGTAGAATCAATCAATTCTTGTTCTCTCATTAAGCAAGGACTATACATCGACTTTTCCAGAAGAAAAGCAAGCATGCATTTTCCATAACAGCTCCAAGTCAGGGTTTTAGGATACCGAAGCCTAACCCAGCATGCAAAATTAAATCATTTTAACTCCTAAAAATACCAAAAAATGTAAATAAAATTATGAGGCCTATTCTTTGTTCACAGGTTTGCCTTTTTTGTTTGCATTGTGGCTATGCTGTTTTAGCATTAACTGAAGGAATGTATTGCTTGACACCAGCTTGTTGGCCATGCGCTATCCTGTGGAAAAATTTTTTTGTCTCATAATCTATTTCTCTCAGAATCAAAGAAACCGATGTTTAGTGATTAGTCATTTTTAATATTATGGATTAAAAAGTTAATTTGTCTGTATTTACCCCTGTATAAATATTGTACTAGAGTACTAGAGAACAGCAAACCTGAATGAATCTGTGCTTCTAATTAAACTCCATTTAAACAATATTTCCCACCTCCAGAGTCTCCTCCCAGCGGTAACAATCAAGGTTCCTTCCCTAAAGCTTGTGCCTTGGGATCCTCCCTGTATCTGTTCATCATCACTGCCCTTGGACTCTCCGCCATGTTGCTACCCACTGCCCTGGTGATCTGGTTCCACCTGATCAGAAAAAGAGGCTCAGGTAAGAGAGGCAATGGAACATTTTAATTGACTATGTGACCTACTTCTCTTTGAGCAAAGAGCATTTGGGGCTGGAAAAAATAACAACTATAAAACTAATTTCTAGCAGTGAGTGGGCGATGGAAATCGAGCCTAAGTATAAATAGGTGATTGAGAATCCGTTATGATTCTGTTTTCTAAAAAGCCACGGGAGATTAAATGTTCCCAGATGAATCATCACTTTCGCACCGGTAACACCTCGCTGCTCATGGCCCGAGTTCATGTAAACAGGTGTCATTGTACAAACAGGTGTTATCTTCTGATATTCCAGTTGACAACCAAACACCTCAGGAAAAGGGCTGTACTTAGAGTGATGTAAATAATGAATTGTTTTTGTGAGGATCTCTTCGAGATTGTCGCTTTATCAGATACTGCTTAGCTCTTGGAGAAGCACGACTTCTCTGCAGGGGTGCCAGGTCTGGGTCGTTCTCTGAGGTCCGTCGACGCAGACAGAGGGAAATAGGAAAATAATAAACTTTGTTTTAGCCATTTAATACATGTTAAATAACGTATTACAAATGTTCTTGCTATTTATATTATCTATCTTTTTTGTTGTTATAAATATCAGTCGATAAAAATTAAAAAAAATTCCAAACTGAAAATAATTTTGTTCCCTAAAGGTCATCAGCGGCCCCTGAGCCCCAGCAGCAAATGCCTGGTGAGAACACAAATGTCTCCCTTTCACTTCACTCATTCATTTCCCACTTTCCCATAAGCATTTACTCATCCAGGCCAACAGATCATTGTAAAGCCAATAACATGAACAGTTTCCATCTGTGTTTCTTTTTGCCTTAGGTATGTGTTTATTTTTATTTTTTGCTTTCATACAGCATGAGCGATATGTCCATGGTGATTGTTGTGATTTTTAAAAAAACATATAGACGCTACACTGAGGAATGGTAGCCTTTCTTTCGTTTGCACAAATTTGCAAAGAAATGGTAACCTAAGCCGGTGCAAGCGGTTTAACGGTCTTCAGAGAGGCACGGGATTAAAACATGCTGTCAAAGATACCAGGGGAGTAATAAAGATTTATGCATTGCCATACTGTTTGTAAAACAGGGTATGTTTATTTACAGGTGGTTAATGAGGAGTCCATGCCAGTGCCTGTTAACTCAGTAGAGTACGGAGTGCTGGACTTCCAGAGCAGACCATGGCCAGGGGAGGATGACAGGCTGAAGGAGTTAGAAGAAAAGCCCCAGGACAGTGTGGAGTATGCCATTGTCACTTTCCCCTTGGGGAAGAAGAAGGGACTGACACAGGGACAGCTATGCTGGGGAAAAGGGCAGCGTCCTTAAACCATTCAAACTTATTTGCCTGTCCTACATGGCAGAGCATTCCAAATCCTGCCCCTAGTATTTTCTCATAGTAATTTGCTTTTTGTTTTATATAACTTCAGCTTTAGGGTACATTTCTTAATAGGTTATGGTCATGAAAAAATGTCGGCTCTCACCTTTGCTTTTTTGTCTCAGGTTTTTCTCAAGTTTGGGCAGAGGACCGAGTGTTACCCTTTGTATTTGAACACTCATGCAACCAGTAAAACCTCAGGACTGTAAGAGGGATGAAAACTCATTGTAGGCTAGATAAGCCTCGTCTCAATGCTAATATGCCTTATATATACACAGAATATACTGTTGACTAAATATTAAAAATAATTGTGTATTTGATCATATTTTATGTTGTTCTCATGATTATTTGTTTTAGTTAGTTTTGTGCACAGTGCCCTGTGACCCTGAAATGGAATAAGCAATTCGAGAAAATGGATGAATGGATGTATGTTTATAATGATCAACTGTCTTTGTTCATTATTCCATTTGTGAGCATCCCAAGCGCCAGCTTTGTTAACATATATACTTCGCAAAGTAAGAAACAGTAAGTTTTACGTAGAGTAGGTGGTGCCTCCCACTGAGGCATGACAACAGTGCATCTCACACCCACAGAGCTGATAAAGAACCAGAGCACTGGTAGATGTTAATGACATTAAACACCCTCTCTTTCCATTTACTTAGGCCCGTAATGCACGAGGGCAGGCCCTGTCTAGTACAGTAAGATCTAAATGTGCTGCGGCCTGGGCAGGGGCGGGAAGTAACTGTAAACTATCTCTGCTGATTCAATGCTTCTGTCAGCCCACCACAAAGACACCCCACACAACACACTGCCACCATGCTCAGTGTCAGTGTTTTTACAGGCTCCCTTCTGGCCTTGTATCTCTTCTTACTTTCCTCCCCTGCCACGTGAGACCCAGGCAGGTCAGGTGGAGATGGTATCAGCATGGAGGCTAACCGAAAGTCAGTACACTTCGGGGGGTCAGTCTTGTCCTAGTGTCGTATCGGGTTATTATAGGTGTAATTTCCCTTCTGGAAGTGTGGCAGAAGGTTGATACGGCCGTACTGAGCAAATCCAGGTCACAAAACAAACATTAGTACAAGTTTCAGAAAAGAGGAATTAACAAATGTTTTACAGTAACATAATCTAAAAGGGAAGAAAAGAAACACCCCAGTTTCCAGTTTAATGGAATGTCCACCCTACTTCTGAAACAAAAGTTATACCCCTTATAATTAGAAGAACCATTATAATCATACAACTCATTGTCTTAACAATTAATAATATTAATATACCAATATTAATATAACAATTAATATATTTGAATTTCCAAAGCCAAGAGCATAAATTAATATAAGAAACTGACTGCAATCATAACATCACTTAATAAGGTTTACCACAGTTTATTGTGTAATTACACAAGTATTATGGTACATGGTTCCGGTCAATAGAACCACGTTGTTAAATGATAATACATTAATCAAAGACTGATATTCTGAAGGATTCACTTACGTAATACTCTTGCCATAATGCCATCACTTTACATATGCACATGTACTCCACAAGGAGGCAGTAATACCTATTTTCAGTTACTCTCAGGTTCCTCTTTCCCACATACATGAGAAGTTGCTGTTATGAAAAACCGGTCGGGAGTTCCCCAGAAATGAAGAAAAAAAACTTTTGGTGTTATTAAGTTTTTCCACAGTTTATCTTGAACTTTGTCTTAAAATGTTGTCTAAGAAAAATTAGTCGTGTAGCAAACTATTCAGTTGTGTAATCTTTAAGGAGATACACAGAAGTGACGACTATATTCAATACACACAAAAGTCACGTTAAGACCAGCAGCTGCAAACAAAGCACATTTTTGGCACAAAGATTAGAAAAACATAAATAAACATTGATGAATTCGGAATATAAAGACATTTTCAAGCAGAAGATAATAGGGATTAAGAGACGCGTGGAGAATGTAGTTAGATGACGAAATCGTATTTGGCGCGCCGGAACACGACTGGCGGCAAATGCAACCTCTGGACGCGTGAACTTGAAGGTGTTCAGCATTGAGCTGTGTTGAAGAGCTTAGTAAACGGACGTGAGTTTGATTGGAAAGAAAGCCGTGTAAAGCATGGGTAAAGTCTGTGCAGTAGTGCAGTGTTGGATGAGATTCTGTCCCCTGTGTCCACCAGCTATTGGTGCTGTGGTGAGGGAGGTTTTTATTTTATTTTAATGCGTCTCAGGATTCCATGTTCAGGATTTGTGCAAATGTACACACTGCAAAATACCTTCAGCAGGATTTACTTGCTACATATATATACTGTTTATTGAAACTATTAACTATTGAGAGGCACTCAGAAACAGACAAAAGTCTCTTTACTTGAAAAAAGGTTCTACCTGCAGAAAATAGGATTTTGAAATCATCAAAGTAAAAAAAAAAATGTTTTCAATTAAAGTGAAATAATAGAAAAAATAACAACATAGCTTTATTTAGAGTTGTACCTTCCCTAATTAGTAAATTAGTACACAATTTGGTCGATCTATGTAATTTACCTGTGTGGAAACTGCCTCAATATTCAATTTCAGGGTCCCTACAACATTAATTTAGCACCCTGAAGAAATGTGCGCTTTCGTACACCAAAGCCATTAGAGAAAATGGTGCATGATCGATGTGCCAGGTTTTCTCAATACACAGAAGATATAAAAGTTATTTTTTCATGTCCAATAGGGTAACACTGTTCTACTACACAGTTAACGCCCCTATATGCTTTGCTATTCAGCAGAATAATTAGTTAGCAGTATTCAGACGACTAATCAGTTAATTTTGTTTGAACAAAATTGTAAATCATACTTTTAAAATTTTTTCCGGCCCTGTAAAAGACCAAAAAAAGATCCAAATAAGCAGGGAAATGATTGGGGAAGACAGACGTGTCCATGTGGTATTTCTTACTTGTGGTTCGTTGCAACGAGGACAGCACAATGCAGCAACAATCTTAGCACACCTGCTCATTTACATTCCACCCAAACTTACCTGTGTCTGTGGTGCAATGCTCCCATGTCTATTTTAGATAGCGTGCTTCTGTTATGAAAACAGGGTACCAGTTTAACGCAACCATACAAAGAGTCAGTCTGGCTGGTCTTTTTTTTAAACATCAAAAGGACACGTTTTTGCCACCATTTCATTTGCTTTGAAAGTCAGAGTTCAAATATGAGGTCACTTTCCCTCCCGTGGGTGCCTTGCCTCTTAGTTGCATTTTTAGTGATCATTGTTTGTTCTGACGTTTTTTTTTTTTTTTTTTGCTAGGGACGGATCTGTCTACAAGAATTAATTAATTAAATGATCATTAATTTCTGAATGTGAAAGGACACAAAGGAAAGAGGGACTCCCTCAGAATGAATATATAATGAGTTATGCTAAATCTTCATACTTATTCAACTTATCATTTTTTTGTCATTCATCAAAATAGCAAATCTTAGGGTTTTGTCATAAGCCTTTGTTACGCATGTGCCACCTGTGCTTCTAGGGTCAAGTATGAATGCTAGTCTATTGGTTTCATTTGTTAGATACAATGCGCAGACACGTCCAACATCTCAGGCGGTTTTATATTGGCCACTCCAGAGTCGAATCTGCAGCAGGTGCTACAGCTTCAATGCAACCTAAAATTCCTTACAACCATATGCAAATTCTGTGCCAGGAGCCCAAGAAGAACAAAATATCACACAGAATATCATGTCTAAACAAATCAGTCAGCATTTATATAAGTATCCTTTTAGTTTGATCTTCAGATTGGGGCCATGTGCTGTAGGAATTTTTACATTTTGCGCCATTCTCCAGTCTCTTGGTTTCAATGCTTAACTTCGTCCTACAGTTACTTACAGAGGGGAATTCGAATTATCAGTTTTTGATGGCTGTTGAGGACCTATCCAACTCCAAGGTAATCTTCATTATATTTAATGAAACCTCCTCAATTTTTCTCAGAAGCAGACGATATTAACCTGAAGTAATTTAATCCCATGCATTATTATAGAATGGTGGTGTTGTCGATTTTTCAAGATTTAAAAAAGTGTTTATTTTTATAAAATTTTATATGCATAATATATTTAAATATCATACAAGTGTATACTATTTTATCCTGCTATTTCTTCTTTGTACAAAACACAATGAGTACTGATAAGTACTGATTATTTTTGATAATATTTTCAAATATATCGATTCACCTAAAATAAGTTTAATACTGGTGGTGTGGTGGTTAATAAGGTAGCAGGCTTATAACAGTAAGGTTGTTGGTTAAAGTCCCACCCAAGCTACTTAACCTGAATAACTTCAGTAAAATATCCAGCTGTATGAATGTAGAAATTGTGAACTCTGTAAGTTGCTTCTGCTAAAATGAAAATATGAAATTCCAACAGGCAAAAACTACTTTTAAAAAAGTCACTCCCATTACATATGTACTAAAACATCTGCCGCTGTCTTGTTAAAATGTTCAGTATGTATATTTATTGATTTTATCCCACTGAAGAAATAAAAAAGTGCCAAGACTATATATAATAAAAAGGGACAAACTGAAAGTAAAATATACACATATATATGCATATATTTCACTGCACATACATGGCACTTCACATTTTTCCTTTTTAAAGAATGCAAAGAGAAATGTTAAATTGAGAACAAATTAGTCTATATATAGTCCACCTTTGGCAAAGAAGATTCTGGCGGAAGTGGCATGGCCTGTATTTATAGTCGATGGGAAAGATAATACAAGACTCTTCTTACTGCAACGGACTTAACTTTCTGGCAATAATAATTTCTCAGGGGGAGGAAACTCCAAGGTCTCAGAAGAGTGCTTTGATCCCCCACTCTCTCATCAGCCAGCAAGCCCTCCTCTTCATTTGGTGTTTATTAATGCAAGGTAAGCGTTCAGTACCAACACACCAGACTACTCTGTGGAAAGTTGACCATTTTACAGTGCTTTGTTAATAGAACCTTGGAGACATACCAGGAGAAGGCTGAACTTCCGAAATGGAGATCTTCAACAGGATGGACCTAATGAATTTTTTCTTCACATTAAAATTCAATTCAAAATATAATGAATGAATACCCCCAGGAAAGGGAAAAGTTAGCTGAAGTTCTTCACCTTGTCGCTGGCACAGACCAGTTATATTTGAATGGATGTGCAGCTCTTAGTAACACAGCCTGTTCTTTTGATTTCCTCAGCTCATTGCCTGTACACCGCCGAGACAGTGATTTGCACTCGCCCAGATGCAGAGTCCCTCTACAATGCCCTGGAAATCGTGTTCAACAGGAGCAGCTTCCGCCCTGTCATCAGCCTAAAAACACCCACTAACATTAGCGTGAGCTTCACACTATTCGGCATCCTGGGAGTGGTGAGTGATATCCAAGGGCGTGTATGGCCTTAGGATGTAGTCAGAGAGGGTTTGGTAATACACAAAACTCAGCAGTGCTTCTGTTTCTAACCACCTACCTTTGTGAGTCAAACAAAGTGTAACTCTTTTTACTTTTTACTCATGATTTTATCTTGCAGGATGAAAAGGCACAGCTATTGATGACTTATATTTGGCTAGAACTGGTGAGGGCTTCCTAGAGTTATTGCAAGACTATTCCCTAAACACTTGTTTTATTTGACTTAGTCATTGACAATTTAAAGTAAGTGCTTTAGAAAGGTAAATACATAAAATCTTGGGGATAAAATCTTTTGGATAATTATATAGAAACAAAAGCTAAATTAAATGGAAATTGATTAATAAAAATTCAAACAGCAGTTAAACATACCTGTATAGAGAAAAAGCTAATACGTGGGTCCAACAGCAATTTGAATTGATGTGAAGATGTGAGGTGAGACCATGTGGCCAATTAATAAAATGGCAATGAAAATAGCTTTTGACCCAAAGCAAATTCCTTGAGATATTGCTTTCCAGATAGAATAATTCCAAAAACCCCACATTAAAATCAAATAATGCTAATTTTTCAAAACCTTACTTTCGCATTACTAAAACTCAACATCTTAACTTGGTTATCTGCTCTGAAGATATGGAAAATCGAATATGTGAGCTGGGACCCTATACAATGTGGAGCTACCAGGATTTCGCTGCCCAGGGAGAAGCTGTGGATGTCCGATGTTTTAATAAACGAGTTGTAAGTGCTCCTGAAACTATAATGTGAGAAAGTATTTCATTTAAATAGATTTAAAGATCACATGTCAGTTACTTTTGTAACTGACATTTGCAGTGGTTTCCAAACCCCATGTTAGTGACAGATAGATTTGTAAGACCCCATTTAAGATGCATAAAAAAGTTGCCTGAATGAATAAAAAACAAAACACTTATTTTAAAGCATGAAGAAAAGGGTCTTTTTCTCTGTTATCTGTCAGTCCGCACCAATGTATACAGGAGAAATATATGCCCGGATATACAATTCGAAGATATGGACAAGTCTCATAATCAATTAATATTGTTTTGCCGGGACAAATGAATGAAGGGTTTTGTTGTTGACGTTTAGTAATGTTCTCTCTCTGTTCTCCTTGCAGTATGGATGAGGATAGATCTCCCAACATACCCTATGTTTATCTAAATCACACTGGGCATGTAACTGATAGCCGGCCAGTGAGAGTGGTCAGCTCCTGCAACCTGGACATCTACACCTTCCCTTTTGACATACAGAACTGTACATACACCTTTAACCCCTACCTGCACTTAGGTGACAGGGAAAAAATTAAATTTTTTGTATAATGCAAATTATGTGGTGAGCTTTTTGCTGATATGTATAGTGAGTGTTTCCTGTCATGATAAATGGGTCCAGCTATATCATGACTTCAAATCTGGGCTGACCATGCCAAATTCAGTGATGTTAGCCACATTGCTAAAAGGTATTGGCTCCTTTAGCGAGGTAGGAATATGCCCGCTTCATGGATTTCACTTAGACTGCCACCACTGCAAATTAAACCCTGTGAGACTTCCAGTTTTATGACTCTTTTGACCTTTTTTGACACAGCTTCAGACATTCAGATGCATTTAGGAGAGTCATTTCAGCAGACCCTCCTGAATTCTAATGAGGTGATAACGACCATGGGCGAGTGGGAACTGGTGGACATCAGGGCTTATGAGGAAAATCCAGGGGAACATGAGCTGGAAAATGGCTATGGCGCAGTCATCTACCATGTGGGTGAAAAAACAGTATAATTGCAGTGCACTTAGAAACTCTGTAAGTAATGCTTAACCCTGATGCTGGAGTGTCATTAACATGAAGAGAGATTACAACCTTTGGGAAGGATTTAAGCCTACTGCCCTTTTTTGCTCTCATAGCATTTCTTGCTTGTTGCAAATGTATGCCAATATAAAACATTTTTGTTGGTGACGATATACAATAATGAAAATATGTATAACATGTCTTTTTACATGCCTTCTGGTCTATTCCCTCACCTGGTTCTGACTGTCTTTTTGTAGATAGCTCTGAGACGCAGGCCCACCCTCTATGTAGTGAACCTCCTCCTCCCCAGCTGCTTCCTCATCACTGTGGACCTCTTCAGTTTCCTTCTGCCTCCACAGAATGTGGACAGGGCCTCCTTCAAGATGACTCTCATCCTGGGATATACTGTATTCCTGCTCATCATGAATGACACGCTGCCTGTTACTGGAAACCGGATTCCCCTCTTAAGTTAGTTTGAAAGACAGTGTGTGTGTGGATAACTTGTCTCAAAATGTCTCCAAAAACTTAAAGCAAGATTTAGTTTCTCTTTTAAAGGATACTTAACTTTTCCTCTACAGATGTTTTCTTCTCCATCTGCCTGGCTCTAATGGTGGCTAGTCTGATAGAGACAGTTGTCATTACAAATATTCTGTACAGCTCCAACAACTACACTGCAGTACCTCACTGGGTCCATGTTCTCGTTCTGCAATACCTGGCCCGGCTCGTTTGCTTAGGAGCCCAGAAGCCCAGCAAACGGACAACCATCAAATTGAACCCTACAGCTCAAGGTATCACAGTGTCCACTTGTGTAAAGTTTCACTTAAAGCGTAAGTAAGTTCTGCAATGTGTGAATGTCTAATATTAACTGGAGTGTTCCACTTATTGTCCTGGTTTGTTAACAGGGAAGGATTTAGAGGCCCCGTCCTGTCTGTCCGTTACAGCAGGTGATAAGCTGAACAAAACGGCAGAGGTCTTTCTTAGAGAGCCAGAACTGGAGGAGTTGAAGAATCTGAGTCGAGACCTGTCAGCCATTCGAGAACAGCTGGAGAACCACCTCACGAGCAATGTCAGTGAGGATGAATGGACCCTGGTTGGAAATGTCATTGATCGGCTGCTGTTCAGTCTTTATATGCTCTTCATTGTCGTCAGTCTCATCACTATTTCTGTTGTATGGATTCATTGGTACTCTCATAGGTGAAGATATCTGAACTTGTTTTACTATGGCAAATAAAGAATATAATGTAATTATATCAATTAGTTCCATGGCTAATATATTTATAAAGATATTGCACTGACAAAAATATACCTTCAAAGCAATATCATTCAAACCTTTTTTTTTGGAAATAAGTAATAACAACATTGAACACATATTATAAGGAAACATTAAATTACTTTTAAATTGTCTGTTATTACATTTTGTCTGGGAATGAGCTTACATAAAATAAAAATGTATAGTCAACCGCACTTTCAAGAGTTTAAAAAATTTGGATGAAAAAATTTTCAGATAGGAGAAGCGGTGTGGGGAAAAAAGGCACTTGCTTCAACATCTCAGGCCCTGATGAATGAGGTATGCAAATGGCGCTATTGAAGATTGTTTTAATGATGTGTGCTATAATTCACTCTTTTGAAGGGTGTCCCATTCTGAAAGGCTCAAAAATAGGCCTTTCAAAAGGGCCCTTACTTGAAGAGACTAATCGTTGCACACTTTACAAAATTTTGTCTTAGTATGTTCCTCAAAACAAAAAGGTGGCTGAAAATATTTAACCAAAATGTCAAATAAAATCAACAATGTTACCACCGTAATTGTCGATTTGCTCACAATTAAACACTGTAAACTAATGCATAGTGCTATTACGAGCTGCATGGGTTTTGCTTCTGAAAAAGATCTTTGGCACGCAGCCAGGATCCACACCCTCATGCCCGGGGGGAAATCTCTAAAAGGGGATGATAGACAGCAAAGCTGGGAGGGGGATCTCGTTTGCACCTGACAGTCATGTGATAACCATCAAATAAAAAAAGAGTTAGACTGCTAAAGTCTGGTTTCTGGGGGTGTTGCATGCGCTATTATTTAGTAGTTTGATAGTTAAAAGTTAAGAACTTGGGTATTTTCTTTGGAAGGGCACATCTTTTTGGTTTAGTTTTATTTGTGTAAACTGAGTCTATAAATAGCAATAAAAAGGCTTCACAGAAAACCCCTTCTCCACCCAGGCAAGTTCCTGCTATAATAGTCTTATGCAATTATTTCTGTTTATTTATAATTCATTTAGAACATTTAATAAAAAATGGGATTTATGTAAAGAAAATTGTGGCAATTGTGGTAGCAAAGTATTCTAAAAAATATATGTGATTAAGACTACCCACTCCACAAAGGAGGTCAACTGTACAACAATTATCAAAGCACAATTTGGCATGCACAGAGCTACTGGCTTCTGAATGCACCTGAATGTGACAAGGCTAATGGTCAGGTGCTATATTGTACTGTTAATAAATTACTATAAATGACCTAGGCAAAGATGAAGAGGAGGTGATGGTTTGAGACAGTATACTAAATGCTTTATTGAGAAACCATAGTTTTACTGTTTTATTGTTTTGTCAAATCTAAAATTTTAGCGTTTTTTCTTTTTGTATTTTTTACTGTTAAAAAGGTCCCCAAATGGGAGGGATACATTTTTCTTATAAAATAATTGTAAATAAGTCTTCGGAAACTTTTTTGTCACTCGAAATTTTTTTTAAAAATTTAGACCAGTATTATCAATTGATAAAATTTTATTTTAACATTCGCAGAAGAAGAGCAATATGCTTGTAAGGCTTGAGTACACCGTGCATGTAAACAGATTCGACACCACATGCAAATACTAGAAAATTATAGATGACTTGCTGAACATCCTTGTTGATTTAAGCTTACAGGTAGTTCTCGTCATATTGTCCCCAAATAGAAGAGAGCTAGTGGATAAGCTACATGTCGGATATATCCTGGTCTAAATACTTTCTTAGCAACAAAGTAATTTCTGCAGCTGGTAAACTTGACAGCTTTCAATGGCTACTAAAGACCTATTCAAGTCACAGGTAATCGTTGTTTTAATTTTGGTTGTTTTTTTGTTTTTTTTAAACATAGCTATTCTAAAGGCTTCTGCTTTAATGAGATATTCACTCTTTAAATGATTTGTCAGTGTCAAAAATGTGATATGTAAACTTCTTACCCAATTATATTTCTAATACGTAAGTGTAGAAACAGCATGACACTATATATTGACAATATTTTATTAATTAACTCAAACTGCCCAGCTCACAATAGTGATTAGTGAACTGATCTAAATAAATTATTTTCTACAGCTGTGGTTGCCCTTGCAGAGAACTATTAACCAGACATTATTGGAAATTGGACCTGACTACCTGGTAGAAGCATATCTGGCTCAAAGAGAGATAGCTTGGAGTTTTATGAGTAGACATTAGCTGCTACTTTCTGTTTTTAGAAGTACATTTTGTGGGTAGTATTCTACTAAAGCAGGCTTATTTCATTGATCTAGGCCCTGTATAAATTTTGTGATACTTAAGAAATTACTCAAAATTGTGAAAAACAATTTTAGTGCTACGGAATGGAGGGACAAAACCACTTTAATGGGAAGATCATGGATTGTTTTTTTAAATCCATTTCCTGCTAATGGACTGGAGTGATGTAACCCATGGGACAGAATGATAGTCATGTTCGTACCTTTTAATGCTGATGGAGACCGAGATTTTCATAGCAGTTCTCTTTCCTCAAGTGTACGGATCACGCCAACCTTCCAAGACAGCAACGTCCTGCATTTCACAAAGAGGCGTTTCTGTTCATATGGTGTTTGCTTTGGTATCGAGGTAAGCATGTCATTACAAAAGTTTCAGGTCATGCTTGGTGAGTCGTTTGTGCAGCACCTATGTATAAATACGATTATTTTTCGAGAATTCAAACAGTCGTTCTGTGCTGTTGGACTACTAAATACGAAGTAAACTGTACACTAAAAATTTAGAGGGTATTGATACATTCCCTCTCAACCGACCACGGTCCCACAGCTGACCGCAGTGGGACCACGGTCGGTTGTGAGGGAATGTATCAATATCCTCTATGTTTTTAGAACATGCTATAAGACTGATTTACCGTAATTGAGCATGATATGAGAATGTATGTGTATGTGATCCTTTAATGGAAGGTGATGCCAAAGAAAAATTTCAATCCTGGATGGACGATAAAGTTTAATTCTATTCTATTTTAATTCTATTCTATCTATAACGATGTAAGATAAAATGTATTTAAACGGTAATAAAATAAGAAGTAAGAATATGTAATCACAGAAAATAATCTGACGGACACAAGTGATGCTTCCTGGACCCGGCATCAGCAGAAAGTGTTTATTAGATTTAGATGCCGGTGTGTGCATGTCTACTTAGCTGAGGGCCAGGAATCTGCTGTGACGGTGAATTGCTCCAGACCAGATGTAAGGTCCTTCTATGATGCCCTAGAAAAGGTTCTCCAAAAGAGTAACGACATTCGCCCAGTCCTCAGCATAGACACACCCACTGACGTCTGTGTCACTTTCACAATCGCTGGCATTCTTGGAGTGGTGAGTGGCAAAAAATCTTTTACATTGCCGATGGTTTACAAAAGCATAAACCAAGATCATGCAAAAACAAAACAGTTTTTTAATACTTTAACCAGCAGTAAAAAATGAAATAATTTTAGAATTAGATGTATAATTTTTAGATAATTAGCAATTAAGGAACTACAGTTATTTAGAAGCAAACAGAGCATATGTAAAGAAGTCATAAGGAGGGCCAGGTTTCCTTCCGAATCATTGTCCTGCTTTACTGCGCATTTCTTCACAACATGCTACCCTTTTTCAGGATGAAAAGGCCCAACTGTTAACTACCTTTCTTTGGCTAAATATTGTAAGTGCTTTTTAAAACTCTTCTCCACACTCATGAAATATTGTTTCTTCAGCTATTACTATTCTATATATTCTTATTACTGTAATTATCATTATTTGTATAATTGTTATAAATTATTGTTGTTGTTGTTGTTGTTGTTGTTGTTATTATTATCTAATCTTTAAAAATGTTTTTACAGGATTGGAAAAATGAATTTTTGAGCTGGAATTCCACAGAATGCGGTGTATCAAGAATATCGATTCCCAGGTCTAAGTTATGGGTACCAGATATTTTGATTAATGAGTTGTAAGTACTCTGCAAAAAAAAAAAAACTATTCCACTATTCCATACTACGCTGCCCTCATTTAATACTGAACATGCTCTAATAATCTAAAACCAGCACCGTCTTTTGTTAAGCATAAAGCTTTCTAATGCTTAAAGGTAAACATTGCTATTGAAAGTAGAAGTTAACTGTAACTAATAATTCCACTGGCTCTCCTAAAGATATTATCAAAATCTTTAAAAAAAAAGAAAAAATACATGAATCCTGTTTGAATTGCTCGGTTGATTTGTAATTTTGTTTAATTATTAAGTGGAATTAAAAACATTTTATGTCTTGGTTTGAATATCACAGTTTTCCTCCTTGCATGAGTAACTGAGAGAATACAGAGTTGTTAAATGACTTTTACCCCCCTCCCTGGCAGTATGGATGAGGACAGGTCCCCTCAATCAGCCTATGTCTACGTGTATAATGATGGTACCATCTGTGATGACCGACCAGTAAGAGTCGTAAGCTCCTGCAACCTAGACATCTACAACTTCCCCTTCGACACACAGAATTGTTCCTTAACCTTTGGCTCCTACTTACACTTTGGTGAGAGGATAATTACGTTATTAATCAATAATAACATTGTTACGAAGCTTTACGGGACACAGCATATGATTTTGGATTTTGTATTATGGATGTGTAACATCTAATTAATTTGATGTTTAGAAATATTTTTTAGTCTGTAGAAATTTTTGAGACATTTATAAATATTAAAACTTTTCCATTCCATTCTATTTTGCATTCAGCTTCTTACTGACATTTAAACAATTTCCAATATTTATCTAAATAATTACTAAGTAATTACTAATAACTAACTTTCTAATTGCAAATGCAAATTTTAAAGTTGTGCTAATTGCAAAAACTCATATGGAATTATATCATCATATAATAATAATGTATTATTTTTTCTATAGGGAGAGTCAAGTATGTATGAAATATGTTTTGTATTCCTACAGCAAGTGATATTAAAATGATCCTGGGAAATGATACAGCTAAAAATGTGCTTAAAGACTCCAATGAGGCTATGCTGACCATGGGGGAGTGGGAGCTGATAGACATCAAAGCCACCCATGATATCTTGGAGACCTCTGACAAACTTTATGAACAAATTATTTTTTATGTATGTGTATCTTTTAATCTTTGTGCACCTCGATGCATCACCAACTCTGCTGCAGATTATTGTGCATGATGAATACGTCAGATTGCATTAAATGCCAACATATAAAAATTCCCTTTTTCCCCCCAAATTCTTTCTAGGTGGTCCTACGACGCAGGCCCACCCAGTACGTAGTGAACCTCCTCCTCCCCAGCTGCTTCCTCATCACTGTGGACCTCTTCAGTTTCCTTCTGCCTCCAAAGAATGTGGACAGGGCCTCCTTCAAGATGACTCTCATCCTGGGATATACTGTATTCCTGCTCATCATGAATGACTTGCTACCTGTCACAGGAAACAGAACACCTCTAATAAGTAAGCTTATTTTATTGACTTCACGTAAGTGCCATGTCCTTTTTTTTAACTCAGCCATCATATGTGTCTCATCTTTATATGTAGAGTGGTGTCCTGCAATACAGAGAACCAAACAAAGCGATAGTCATTTAAATGAAATACTATCTGATTTAAATCACACCTGGATAACAGCATTGTTTCCTTTTTATTTCTCTACAGATGTTTTCTTCTCCATCTGCCTGGCTCTAATGGTGGCTAGTCTGCTTGAAACAGTTCTCATTACAAATATCCTTTATAGTTCCAGCCACTACCCGGCAGTACCTCACTGGATCCGTGTTCTCGTCCTGAAATACCTGGCCCGGCTCGTTGGCTTAGCCCAGGAGCCTGGGAATCGGATCACCATCAAGATTAGCCCTACAGCTCAAGGTATCACAGAGGCTTCTGGAGTACAGCCATACTAAGAAATAAACCGTGTAGCTTTCTAATTCCGAGTGTTCCTCCTGGGGTCTAGGTGTGCCAACAGGGAATAATTTGGGGGCCACATCCTGTCAGCCTGTTAAGGTGGATGACAAGCCCCCCATGATTCTAGACCCTAGACAAACGGAGCTCCAGACTCGGGAGCCAACCTTAGAGGAGCTGAAGAAGTTGAGTCGAGACCTTCTGGCCATCCGTCTCCATGTGGACAAACAGTTTTGTAGCAACCAGAATGCTGAAGAGTGGACCCAGATTGGCAACGTCATTGACAGACTTCTATTCAGCATTTACATCCTATTCATTTCCTCCAGCTTCATTACCATAATTATCATCTGGGTTAAATGGTACAACTTGTAAAGAATAGATGTACAGTAACTGTTTGTATAATAGATTACAATAGACACCAGACTTGTCTTGTTTGTTATTTTTCATCGTATTTTGAAGAAAAAAATGCAGAGAGAAGCAGAGTAATGCAGAGAGAAGCAGTTTTTCCCAATACAGAAAAATATAGTAAAAGTTGGTCATTTATTCTTGAACTTTGAAAAAATACCTCCACAAGAACAAGAGCTTTTACTCAATGTCTCAGTGGAAATTCCCAGTGAGAATATGCTATCTAAGTTGCGCTGATATTCTAACTGATGTCGGCAGTTCTGGGTTTCAAGGGAGTTGAAGTTCCTCAGGTGATGTTTGGAGATACATTAAGGATTGATGATAATGCAAGACGTAAATATAGGATTGGCTAGCAAGAGGTTAAGGAATATTTATTTTAATTTAAAAATGTAAATGTGGAGGACAACAACATAAGATTATTATTAGATTATTGCCTTCAGAAAAGCCGGGGTATACATGGTGAGGTAAGATATAATAGAGTATTGCTCAATGTAATTTTGTGCTTTATGCTATTAACATTACTGCAATAGAAAACTCGATAAATAGCTGGATGAATTACAATTACCTAAAATATATGTTTAAAAAATGATTAGCACACAGTTGTACTTGGACCATAGCCCCTAAAAAAACATTTCCTTATTTTAATTGGGTACCAGTAAGAAACCCAATTAAGGGTGTTTTACTATTAAAACCTCATGAGAGAACTGTATCTTTTCAACTAGATATGGAAAATGTGTATTTTTAAATCAGGAAACACAAAGAACTCACCTCCCATGGGCACTGGAGAATAATGTGTTTTTTTTTTTTTTTTAAACGCGACGGCTGAGTGGTTACTGTGGGTGTTAAACAACATCGATACCTCTAAGCGCTATTCCCCGGAAATATGAGTGTGCCAGTAGTGCATGTTTTGCTGGGCGTTGGGACAGTTGGACCGTATTGGGGAAAGGAGTCGTAATGGGGGGTTCGTTCGGATTATTGCTGTCCGCTGGTTTGTTCCTTCTGACAGGTAAGACAATCACTATAGATCATTAACCTGATATTGGATCATTTGTTCATTTAGGGACCATTACAGCTATTGTAAGATATTAAGTTGTACACAAGTTTTGAATTATGTTGTCGTTTCTTCTCAAGTACTTGCCAAATCTATGGATTTTTATGCAATTAAAAGGATATTAACTAAAATTAAAATGGATATCATTCACCAGATGTCAAAATACAATTGATTAAACTTTTTTTTGTGCAATGCATTTTTGTTTAATCCATCTTTCCGATCACTCTCAACAAGAACTGCTATAAAAGGACACCTTGCTGTATCTTTAGAGCCATTGTTATCCTTGTGACCCATTGTCCTAACCTTCACTTGACATTACATTTTCTCTGTGGTCCTCCAACCTCTCTCCCTCCTCTCCAGTGCCATCCTCACTCTGCCGTCTGAGTTGCAGAGAGGGCCACAGTGGACCAACCCATGAGTCTATGCAGGCTGTGTTTGACCGGAAGCCCTTTCGCCCAGCGGTCAACCTTAGCAACCCAACCATAACCAACATATCTTTCACTCTCTATGCTGTGCTAGGTGTGGTGAGTATTAGCAGGGGAGTGATCATGGAAAAGTCAATGTGCTTGGCTGCATTGTGTCTGAGAAACCCTGTTGGCCAATATCTATGCTCATTTGTGCACGTTTGGTCCTGTTTCAGAATGAGAAGACACAAATTCTGACCACTTTCCTTTGGCTTAGATTGGTAAGTGTAGTGCGCAACCTAGTAGTCATCATAGTGCCTAAACAGTAATTTGTCCTGAATTCCATGCAATGTTTACCTGGACACATATATTTAGCTGCAGTGTTAATTTGCGCATTCTGTTGCAGTATTGGCACCATGAGTTTCTTGTGTGGGACCCGGCTGAGTGTGATGGAATTGCCAGGATATCTCTCCCGGTTAAAGATCTGTGGATGCCTGACATTGTTGTCTATGAGTTGTAAGCGTTATAGGCATGCCTCTTTATGGTTTATCTCTCCCACAATGCATCGTTGCATATGCAAGGCAAAGCTAACCGGGTCACACTTCCCCCCCCCCCCCCTTTCCCACAGTGTGGACGACGATTTGTCACAGCAGTGCCCCTACGTCTATGTCAATCACACCGGCCACATCCGCTACGACAGAATGTTGCGACTCGTCAGCTCCTGCAACTTGGAGATCTACAATTTTCCCTTTGACATCCAGAACTGCTCGCTGACCTTTGGATCCTACATGCATACCAGTAACCACAGAGTTTTTCCCAGACTTGACTCCCTACTCAATTGGCTTTCAGTTAACCCATTCGCTTGTATCTTCCTGTTTTTCTTTTTTAGTCAAAGATGTTCGGGTTAGCCCAGCCCTGTCATTCAAGGAGATCTCTGGGAACTCCAAGCAGTACCTAGAAGCCAGCGGGGAATGGGAGCTGGTGGTTATCCAGGGCAAGACAGACATTCTGCAGTTTGGCAGCGAAGAGTTGGACATCATTACTTTCTGGGTGAGAGACCGCATGTTAATGTAGTTTCACTTAAGACTAAAAGGTTGAAGGATCTAGGTTGTTGTTCCCTTGGGAAGGGCACTGTTCCTGAATTTCTTCCATTGTTCTCCGTCTGTGTAAACTGACTAGAACCGTAAGCCGTGAGAGTAGATTCCCGAATAATTGTGCCTAACTAACTAATAATGCGATCTCTGTAACCACAGACGCATGCAAGGACTTGCCCTCCCATTTTAATAGAAGTGTTCTCAAGAGAAGTACCTGGATACAGAAGCGATCTAATTATATAAAACATGACTAATCAACATTTCCAAGTGGAAAAAGAAAATATTCTACCCATTGATTTGAATTTTAGTTAATGTTGTTTTATAATCCCCCAGCTTCATGGCTGGGAAGTAACAGAGAAATCGTTCCCATTGACATGTTTCAATACCCTGAAGTTAGAGTATTAAAATTGCTGATGCGCTGGGTCTTTCCCCCTCTGTAGGTAGTAATTAAGAGGCAACCAATGCTGTATGTGGTGAATCTGCTGATCCCCAGCTCCTTCCTGATGATCATCGACATCCTGTCCTTCTACCTGCCCCCCCACAGCGTGGACAGGTCCTCCTTCAAGATGACTCTCATATTGGGCTACACTGTCTTCCTGCTCATCATGAATGACCTGCTGCCCAGCACGGCCAACGGCACACCCATCATCAGTAAGGTCACAGAGGGAGGGAGACACACACAAGGATTAACCCTTGAGGTTAAAGGTGCAAAGAGAGTAAAACTGAGACTTATGCGGTTACACATATGTAGAGTGGCACCAGACAGTACACAGGAAACAAGAGGAGGGGTGGCTACTATGAGCGCTTACTGCAGCTATTATTGTGGCGTGATGCGGAACGAACGCTTGTGTTCTTCCGCAGGTATTTATTTCTCAGTCTGCCTGGGCCTCATGGTGATCAGCCTCTTGGAGACGGTCATGATTACCAGTGTGCTTCACAGCAAGACCAAGAACCACCGCGAGGTGCCTCACTGGGTCAGATCACTGGTTCTGGACCGCATCGCCTGCCTCATCTGCTATTCCAAACCCAAGGACCTGAGACTTGGCTGTCATGATAACCCAGATATTGAGGAACACCGCCCCACACAGCCTTCCACCCCTGCCCTACCGTCAAACAGAAATGGTGAGTAGCTACAGTAGATAGGTAAATCCCTTCAGTGAAACACTATCATACCAATTTTCCAAGTTCTTTCTCCAAAAACCTGCATGACATGTGCCCTTCCAATACGTTGTGATATTTGTCATAGATTTGCCCATGTCACTACCTACCATACCCGAGCTGGGGCAGATCTGCCAGGACCTGGGTCAAATGCGCAATCACCTATCGTCCATTCAGAGAGAGAATGAGCTGCAGGACGAGTGGTGTCATGTGGGATATATCCTGGATTTCCTGCTGTTTCGGGTCTACCTGCTGATCATTACGCTCTATGCTCTGGTCATTATCTGCATGTGGGTGATCTGGATCAGCCATTAATGACTGAGAAAAATGAATTTCCTCGCTATCCTTCCCTTATTAGCCCCACCACCCCACCGATATTTTCTCTTTCCAAATTTGCACCAAGGTTTCATATACAACCGCAAAACAATGTACAAAGTGTAATCATTGTACAGTGGAAGTGCAGAGATAGTTACACAATAATTTCAGTAGCAGACAAATTATAGTACATACCAAACATCTGTTAGTCCATTAGGATTCTGTATGTCTATAAAGTGGTAGAATTCTCAGGAATCAGGAAGTTTAAGGTATCAAGACTGAAATCATAGGAAACCCAGTGCTTGGAAGAAATTAGAAGGTGGTGACTGATTCTGCAGCTCTGACAGCCATGGTTCATTCTACCACTCGAGGCTCAGAGGTGAAATGTTGATGTCACGGGAAGTTCAAATGACAGCACCAGCAAAGTTTCCAGGAAGTTAGTGTTTGTTGATACATATGAAATGTATGAATATATATGCACTGCTGTGCATTTTCCAATGCTAAATTTTCAGGGCTGATGCAAAAGGAAACTAAAACAGTGTATTTTTAAATAAAAATATTAATGCCTGATATAACAAGATAAACTAATAGCAAACATATTCACCCTTCTCCTTCAAATTTTTCACCTTGGGAGAACTTCCAAAAAGTATATGAAAGCATTTTAAATTGGAGGCTTTGCGTACATTGTTTATGCTCCTGTCACCAATGTCTTGTAACTCCTGGAAGCGTCCGAGGACTTTTTTGGCGTACAACTGGTCGTAATGCTAGAATAAGCATTAATAACCGAACGCAGGGAGAAAAACATATTTTACATCTATATACATCCACTGCACCCCTCGCATGTGAACCGGGATTTGTTGAAGAAAAAAAACTGGAACATTGCAATTAGCACATTTTCACCCTCAAGCGCCAAAGGTGAATCCATTTTTGCACCCACTAAATTAGCTTGCTCTCACAAGCCACCTCATCACTGCTGCATCATCTAAGCAACACCCTTGGGATGACAAAGTATGATATAACCACAAAAAAGGCCTAGTTTTTTTTATTGTCAACATTTATTGCCATTACCACTGTAAAGTACAGAAAGATTAACAGCTGATTGTTAATAGTGCACACAAAACAAGTGTTCTTTCATCAAACTTAAATACATAAGGTTCATGGACGGGAGGTGAGCAGGCAAATATAAAACAAAGGACAGCCACTGAATTTAAATATAATTTAGTAAGCCTCGATATAGGGAAATGGTCAACCCCCTTCCCCCGATGCCATTTCAAAAGTCACGCAGAGCCGTAGGTTTGTGGAACATGGTTAAAAGTCACCGAGTGGCCTTTTCACCTGTATCCACCGATGGAAGAAGGGCAACAAAAAGCTGACTGGAACTGATTTACCACCTCGTTTCATTGGGAGATAATTTTCATTATCAAAACCCTTCACCGCACTGCCGTCACATGCGCAGTCAGGACAATTACAAAACAATTCATGGTCCAAACTGAGAATACCTCATACAAATATCTTCAGCTACGGTGTCGTATGTCACCGCTTACAATCAAAGTACCTCAAAAATCTTCCACAAGCAGTTTCCATCTTTGAAATTTGAGGGCGTAATCTTTTTATTTTTTTTTTATGTTTTTGACAGTATGTTATTTTATTTTCATTCAGTATTAAAAATTTGAATCCCTGCCACAAGCTAAATTGGATGAAACATGCCACTGATTATCCTGCAGTGTGCAACAGACCCAAACATACAACTGTGCAAACACACTCAACACAAAAACCATCACTTAGGGGCTTGAGGTAAATTAAAATTATATAAAACTATAGGAAATTATATTAACCCTACAAATGTTTACGCTCAATAACAGCAAAAAAAATAAATAAATTCAAAAAAATTCAAAAGCTAAAATTATTAAACGAGTCAAAACAAACAAAACAAACAAAAGCAAAGTGCAATAAAACCAAATCGGACACTTGAAGATGAAGGCCAAAGACAGAAAACGTGCCCATGTAGGCTAGTGCAAAAAAAAAAACACAGCTGCATTCCGCAGACACAAACACATAGACAGACACCAATACACAGGCTCCAGGGTTACTGCGGCACTCCCTGCCTCCCTCCCTTCCACAGAAACACAGGAGCAGCAGGACAGTTCGAGAAGCCTCTCTGTAGCTCATCTTTGGACGCTCTAGTGCCCTTCCATGAGTAATTTGTTGTTCCATCGCTTTCAACCTACCCAAAGGGTCGCGGTTTTAGTGTCGGACAAATGGGAGCAGAATCTTTACTATAGGCTCCAAAGGCTTAAAAAGGCAACAAATACAATAATAATAATAATAATTCATTTTTACCCTCTTAAATATAAATTTTACTTTCCTAAAATAAAATTTGAACATTCCTTGTTATAGAAAAATAACACTCTACGTCAGTCTGAAAAGTTTGATCTGATTTTTTGTTTTTGAAGCAAAACGTTAGTATGCAGCATTGCATTTTAGAATATTACAAAATATTTCAAGTACAGGCACAATTTTACCAATCGACTTTTTAACTCCAGTGTTAATGTTGACGGGGGCGGGGGATTGTGGGATGGGTCGCCAGATTTACATCGAAGCAGCCGATGTTGCATTTTGCCCTTCCATTGTCCATTCCCTCGCTTAGACCCCCCCGCCCTCGTCTTCCTCCTTGTCCTCCTGCTCCTCCATGTTCTTCCGTGCCAGTCTCTCTCTCCTCTCCGCCAACCGCTGGCAGCGCGGGCACGGGTGTCCCGCTTGGAAGCAGCCTCGGTGGTAACACGCCTTGCATTCTGAACGAGGTCAGAGAAGTGAGAGCATTACTGCAGTGGAAAAAAGGGCCCGTCATTGTACAAAACTTGGTAGACATCCTCTAAAATTTGCCTGGTCTATTCAAACTCGGATGAAAACAGTGGTTAATTCAAGCGAAACCATTCGTGACGCTTCAGTCGACGGCAATGCAGAGGCCAGTATCTGCACAAACATTCTGGGAAATTCTTGTGCAAACAATACAGTATGTTCAACTGGACGGACAGGTTCCACAGCATTCTGCCCAACAGTTTGATGTTCAGAGAGTCACTGACATGTCGAAAGCAGCATGCAGCTAGAGAAGCTGGAATTAAGCGGCATTCTGAAGTGCAGCAAAGTCTGGGCAGGATTCAGACTCACCCTAGCAAGCAGTCCACTTCTGCAGCGCTTTTCACTGATTGACCCACCCTAGCAACTAGCCCACTTCTGCTGCGCTATTCACTGATAGACCCACCCTAGTCACTATTAAAGAGTTCTGGGCATATATTTAAAGCAACACTTCTTTAATTAAACTATGTATCACTTCCTCTTTTCATTTCATTTGACTCACCACATCCCTATATCTACCCCTAGAAAAAGACTTCAGGATAATGCTAACTTGAGGAACTTTCCATAATTTCCCTTTTTGTTCCCTTTCAATTTCATATAACCCCCTTCTTTCTTGCACCACTAATCCCATTTACGATTACTGGAAATGGCCTCAGCCTAACAATTTTAAATCACTATTAATTTCACAACTAATTCCACCACTTTAGCCATCCTGCCCCTCCACACTTCCACATCTTCCTATTTGTCTCCCAGTTCTCCCTCTCCATTATTTTCACCGCACTTCCACAACCTTCATATCATTTTTCCATTCCTCACTCTATCTCAGGAATATACTTTTTCTTCGCTTCCATGCTACTTTCTTCCTGTTCCCCCAACCTATTTTCCTTCTTCTCTAAATCCTCTCCCCTCCTCTCCCCCTCCCTGCTCTCCTGTCACGGGACAGGGCCTTGGCCCGTCTACAGTTTCAGAGGATCCTCCCATCCCCAAAGTTGGTGGTGGTGAATGGGTGCACGTTTGTCAGCCCTCCAGCCAGCAGGGGGAGTTTACCTTCACAGCGCTGGCACTTGTTCAACTCAAAGGGGAAGATGATGTCTTTGTCATTACCACAGAACTCGCACACAAAACCTTTCGCCTGACAGAGCTGTTGAAGACAGAAGAGAGGGACGAGTGGTTTCGGCAGATAAAATATGCTGACAGTGAGGTTTTTCCATTCAAGAAACCACAAGAAAATTTTAAAATGTTCTTTTCAGCCAGAAATACCGGCAGCCCAAGATTGTTGTCGTCATAAGAAAAATGGACAAGAGCCTTAAAACAACCTAAAACACTTAAAATATTTAAATGATCATAATTTATGTTGAATCATATGTAGTAGCTCTGTATAGCATGATAGGATTTTTGAGTTACCTAGTAAAACTTTAGAAAAAAAACGACTTTTAGATTTTTCTAGAATAAATAATGGTTTTCTGTCCCGTGTTCATATACACAATAGTTACTTAAAATCCCCTATTTTATAGTCTGATTTGTAGACTGTATCACATGTGATCACATGCTAACCAGTTCAACTGGTCAACACAAATGATAAACTTATCATGACCAATCCAATTGCACCACGGTTTGTCCCCTTACCACACAGCCTGCTACGTGCATTGAACCCAAGCGCAACAACTCCCGCAACTGAGGGAACAGCTCTCCGCGGCGCACCGCACCAAGGTCATTGAGGGAGAAGAGGTGTAGGTCATCAGTCAGGTGACCAGGGAGGCCGTCGAACTGATCCATTACTCTGAACAAAACGGAGAGAAGTGATTGGACAGGGACCTGGAGAAAACCCCCACACAGTGATATGCTGGTGAATAGAACAAAGGAAACCAATCTTACTCCTTGGCCAGACGGCACGTCTTAAACATGTTCTTCATGTGGTAGAGTTGGACCCTCATCAGCTGAAAAGTCAAAAAACAGACTTTCAACTTGACTTGTGTATGTTGAACTACAGCCCGCAGCATTCCCACACACAGCCCGTAATACCCGCCCCGCTCAACTTACCCGCACTGTTTCCAACGCCTTGACCTTCCTGTACAGAGCGCCGTCAATGTCGTTAGGGTTGAAAAGGGGGTCTCCCGCGATCTTGCCCAGTAGATCCCGGGCAAAGTTACTGACGGGGTATTTGCTGAAGTCCCACTTTCTGAGCAGCCGGCCAGGCACCACAGCCTGGGCATTCTCATGGCAACACTGACAGAAGTAGCGACCCAGGTACTCACAGTAGCGCAGCCTTTTAATGTAGCCTTGGCATGAGAGAGACCGAAAAGCAGAGTCTTACAGGACATGCCTAAGACATTTCTGCTTCTGTTCAGGGTTGAGCCAAGCTCCAATCTACCATTTGACATGTTCAGTCGTAAATATCTTAGCTTTCAACCAGATTGACCGATCGGATAAAACGTGCAATATTAATTCCAGAACAGTGGCCTTTGTTGTATTTCAGGTCAAGCATTTCTGCTTACTCCCCAAATCTGGACAGGTCAGGCTTTCTTTTATGCTGAATGGTCTCCAACTCGTCTAGTGTTAGATGATACTACTTTTGCTTGTATAAATATGTGGTTAATTTCAAGGATGTATTTAAATTAAGTCAATGAAAAGTCTTCACACTGGGAACAGATATGACCCATTTTTGAATTTTTGGGCTGATTTTGTGCCACTAGGAGTAGACTGCAGCAGGGATAAATGACAATTTGTTATTCGTTAGCCCTTTCTTTAAGTACAACTAGCAGACAACTCAGTTGACAAATAGCTAATTGGCTACCTAAATGCAGCTAATAACAAGAGAACCACTAGTGTGGATCAAACTTTTCAGTGCAGAATACTGGTTTGCCAACACTCGAACCATCACAGGAGTTGGCCTTGCCTGGGTCGATACGGGTCCCGCAACCTGCACAGCGATAATTCTGCTTGGCTACAATCACCTTCCTCCTGACATGGGCAGAGGGGGGGAGAGATCATGTAAGAGGGAAGGTGTCAGAGGCAACCCTACACATTCCGATCAAAGTTTCCTCCACTCCCATGCTCACTTTGGCGCAGGGTGGATGTTGAAGATGATCTGTGGCCGTGGCGGGGCCCACTCCAGGTTTCCCCGGACACGGATTCTCAGCTTGTAGATGTCGGCATGCTCGCCGTCGTCTGGGGAGATGGGCAGGGAGTCTGGAATGGGCAGGAGCTGAGAAAGAGCCAGGTGAAACCAGGCTTAGGGTTCCGAGGTATTTTCAAAAAGTGAGATTTTCTAAGCAGGTCTGAAAGCCTTCGATTTGTTATTTTTCCATTGAAAAGCATTGTGTGTCAATGAGTGGAATAGAAATTCTGATATCAAATGGAATGTCAACAGAATCAGAACTTGATTGCTTTTGATCAATAATTTTCACTGAATTAAGGACAAGCACAACACATGAGAGAAACGCATAATGAATATTACACAGCAGATAACGAAACACGGGTCCGAATGCATCTCTCCCATTCACCCACCCCCCCAGGTGACAACCTAATAAATGCACGTAAAAATAAATAAGCAATAACAGCAACAGTAGTGCCGATTTCAGGTCCGTTTCAGGGCAGGCATCAGTCTGCGCACGCGTCTGCGAGCGCGCGAGTGTAACAGCACTCTCACCTTCTGGGGCACTTCGTGCTCTGGGACCAGCCAGTCCAGCTCGGAGGCGGCGGGCAACTGCATACCCTCGAACTGCCTCAGCAGCCCCATAGCCACAGACTCGGCAGAGTTGGACTGCAGGAATGAGTGGGAGCTGCGGGAGAGAACGAGCATGAGCCACCCCGACCGCCCAGGACCGCTGCGCCCGGCCTCTCCGCGTCCCGCTAATCTCAAATGAATATTGGACCGTTATGGGAGGTTATCTGGGAGGGGCTGTGGCGCAATTCACCCCCAAAAAGGAGATTTACAGTCTCAAATGAAAGGAGATGAAACGGGAAAGGCTTATAATGGACTCACATGGACTCTGAACTCAGGAATGACTTGCTGCTGGTGCACGTCACATTGCGCCTGATATCTGCGTCTGGTGGGGGGAGCAGGAGGGTGGTTGTGAGAGAGAGCGCTTATGCACAGGCACAGGTCATATACTGGGGTATCAGCCTGGATCATGCGTCGACATAAACTTCTTTGATCCTTTTTTAAACATGCTGTGGTTGCCATTAATGGCTGCTCAATTACACCAAATAGCCTTACCTAAAAGCACGTTTCCAAACAATGAACATTAGGGCATTGTGGCTTACACAAAGTTACTGAATTTACTTTAAAATGACAGTCCTTGATCATTACACACATTATTTCATTTACAAGCTTAACGTTAACCAAGTTAACCAAGCTAATGCTACCCATGTATTACTTATTAACATTAGCAGTAAAACTGTGTGTAGTGTAGCCCCATGTAACAGAGAATTTTAGCATTTACACAAACACCTACATGTGCCCACAAGCTGGATAGCAGAAGGCAAATGAAAGCAGTAATGACTGAAACCACCCAACCCTTCACAGCCGTGAGTGACAGCTGGGAGTGAGAGTCTGGTGAATATTAATGAGAAAGCGTGAGCAAACACGTAGATGGAACATTTCATCAAATAGACCCCAGGCGCAGGACCAACCGCCCCCAAAATGGTGGGATGTTCACAGAGCCTGCATTCTTCAAAAGCACGCGCCTCTCAGCATACAGCACCTCTGACCATCACTTACAAACACTCAGGCATTCAGACCTAGGCCCAAGCACTACCAGAGAGCACACGAACAGCGCAGATCCTGCCGGCTCCTCGAGCAGATCCCACACACCCACACACCCACACACACCCACACACCCCCACACACCC
>JAOVYW010000038.1:2733684-2749449 GCA_025775045.1 Hiodon tergisus | reverse complement strand
GCGCAGATCCTGCCGGCTCCTCGAGCAGATCCCACACACCCACACACCCACACACACCCACACACCCCCACACACCCACACCCTCCTCCGAATCTCCCCCTGCCTGAATACCTGAGAAGAGGGAGGCGAGCGACAGAGACAGCCCGTTCTGAGAGACCGCCATCAGGGACCCGCCCTCACTGCCATCTGAGGGACAGAGACTTCACTGAGGACAGACTGAATGTGATGTCACACCTGAGGTTAATGGGAAGACGCCGCTGCTAAACTAAGTTCAAAAGGTGGAAAATACCCCCGAGTGACATGAGACTACAGCCTCAGATAGCACACAGACATATATGCACACCCACATCTTAGCCTACCCCTAAGTCACACCTATACGCTTCACATTTACGACTTTGGGTTTACAAAATTGCTGCAGGGTGATAAACAGACTAAGGATCCCAACAGTATAAGATATCCGCACCACATATCACTACAGTCATCTCCTGCAGATTACATTTTTATTGTGTGATAGATCAACATTTTTCAGTGTGGTCAGTATAAATACAAGATAAGTGCAAACATTCTCCCTCCACCTGCCTCCTGCCCTAAAGCTGTAATGAGAATGGAGGAAACATGGCAATGGTTCACAGATTCACCAAATGAGACTCATTTTCATTTTCACAAACGAACACGTGAGATGAGACAGACGCTGCTGCATGCTGTGGCCGCGGTATAGCGGGGTTATTTTCATCGCTTGTTCCCTCCCCCCAGGCCGCCTCCCCGCACAGTACCTTTCAGCTCGCATTCCTCCACCTCCTCGGCCGAGCCGGAGTCAGACAGGTGGAAGGAATCCTGGGAACTCTGTCCAGACCCAGCGCTGTCCGTGGAAGGGAAAGCTAGGACCAAAGGAGGAAAGGAAACACGGTCACGTCATCGTACGAGCATGACTCGCGTGTGAACAGGAGGGAGAGGCGGACGCAGAGCACAGCTGACCCTGCTGCGACTGCGCGTTGGGCGGCTGCCGGTTCCGTCGGATCAGCTGCCTGCGCAGACGGATCTTCTGCTTGAGCTGCCGGATCTCGCAGTCGCTGTCCTCCTCCTCCTCCTCGTCCCGCTCGCCCCGGCGCCGCAGGTTGCACTTCATCAGCTCGATGGCTGCGATCAGCGACTCCGATATACTGAAGTGGGCGTTCTCCTGGACGCAGGTTGGGAGAATGGCGACGTTGAGATTCACACCGACACCAATGCTGGCCACTGAAATCGGACCGCTCAGACTCCCCCCCCCAAGCCTCACCTTCTCCAGGTCCGCGCAGCTCCCGAAGTCCTGTTCAGACAGGTAGCTGATGAGGCTCTGCCCTTCGGAGGGCTTGCGGAACAGGCAGTCCGACATGCTGCTGCACAGCGAGCCATCTGCAGCGCAACACAGTACACCGCCCAGGGTATGTGGACAGTCGTGACAATAACGACAGAAAAAACTACCGCGGCGGGCTCCGGCCTCCCAAACAGGGCGCGCGCACTCACCGGACTCCAAGCAAAGGGAGCTGGGCGTGCTGGCCTCGCTGGTCAGCGGGGAGAAGGGTCCGAACGGTCTCCCGAGGCTCTCGTCAGCTGCCGACTCTGAGACACGCACACGCACACAAACAGAGAGCTGCCCTTACCGAAAGGAGAGTTGGCGCGTTTCATAAAGGCGTTCGGGACGAGGCAGCCTCAACGCGGTGAACGCCCGAAGCGGTGGGACGCAAACGCCAGTCCAATAAAACGGGCTTGCGGGAGACACCAGTTTACCAGTACGCTCGAGCAGCGAGGCCATTGCATCGGAACATTTCATTACGAGTGTTTAAAGTATCACGGGATGAAACGGGAACTATCAACTTATGTAACCGTTTTCCCCCTTACCCGCACTTTATCGAAAAATAAATATTCACAAAGAAAAAGGACGGATCAGATCTGTAGTTCAGGTATTGTTCCATCTTCTGGACTTAAGGAACTAACATTGTTGATTTATCAATAGTTTAAACATAACAATGGCAAAACTGAATATGCATATTAGGGGAAACGGCATGCACTACAAAATAGAAGAAATAAAAAGCATGTTTTTCTTTTGAATATCCCCCCCAAAAAAGCTGCATACACCCCTGAATGACGAGACAATGATAGTGTATAAATGCCAGACAAGACTACACCCAGCACAACTCCATCTCCACCACGCTTACATCATTAAGCGACGGTGAAAATAGTGGAACCCCGGTGAGGCAAGATGCAGGGTTGTCATGCGGGGGAGGAGACAGGCATGGCAGGGGGACAGAGAGAGACTAAGTGCAGCGCCACAGTACTGCCAACCTGAAATGGGGTCTTCTATTATAATGGTGATGTTCCTGTGTGCCCCTCCTTCACACGGGAGAGAGAGAGAGACAGGGAGGAGAGAGGTTAAAGTGCGAAGGGTAGCATAAGAAAAAGGAAAGACACTGCCTCCATTAGCAGAATTGCGCTTCCAGTGAAAGAGAAGAAAGGAAATTTAGTCGCTGAGACAGGAAATGCACTTTCGAGCATCGCGTTGACCCGCCACACGCTCATCATTCTACTGAAAAAATTAGAACCCCCTGTTCACTTTTTCTCACCTTGGCTACACTTGTGGATTACTCCGGTGTCAGACAGAGACCTACTGTGGCCCTTGTCGGTCCGGTTTGGCCCCGCTTGGCCCTCAGAATAGGAGGAGCGGCGCAGCGAGGGCCCCGAAGCCAGCTGAGGCTTCCGCCGATCGCCAGAGGTGGAGCCAAGAGAGTCCCGGCGACGCCCCCGCCCCAGGTTGCCGATGGCCAGGTACTCAGGCCCGTCGTCGAGGTCCCCATCCCCGTCTCCCATGTCCCTGCTGTCGGCCCGCGCTGGAGAGGCGGGCTCCGTCAGCAAGATCTGGGGGACGTCAGTGGAGCCGCCAGGGTCAGGGGGGCTCGGCTCCACGGCCCCGCACGCCCAAGGGGCCCCAAAAGTGCTGCCTGAAGGAAGGGTGCCTAGGGGTGAAAAGAAGTGACTTGTGTCTCTAAATCACGCTCCACTTCTTCAGCGTGAGAATTTATCATAATGGTAATCAGCGTTCCCATCAGTGGGCTAGAAACTGAGCCACTCATTGTCCACCCTGCTTAGCGGCTTTTTGCCGTTTAGCCTCTCAATGCCTCCCTTGTTTCACTCAAGTAGACGGAGACGCGGCGAGCACGATGTCTCATCTCGAAAATTTCCCCCCCACACGCAACAATGCCCCTCCTTGGGTCAGTCTCTGTACCTGAGTGCCCCTCGCAGAGAGAGGAACGAGAGGGGGTCAGCCGACGGACGGCTGCTCCATAGTCACCTGCCCCCGGCAGCAGACACAAGCTCTGACTCTTCAGTAGTCCCACTTGAGGCTCCTTCAGATCCAGGAGCTGAGGAGAAAGCACAGCAATGGTCGCCATGCTAACAGTCACCGGTGGTATCGAGACCGACGAGACAACGCGCATCACCTCGACAAAGAGCTTAAAATCATTATTATTTAAAGTTTTAAATAAAGTTGGACTGTCATTGTGTAGTCCTCACTACTGTACTGGAGACCAGGAGAGACACCGAAAACCAGGACCACGTGGGAGAAAACGTCAGTGATAAAAGGGGGTTACAGACATCTTGGCAGCAGGATGGTGAAGCCTTTATAAAGTACAGTTACGGGGGGTGTAGAGTGCCTCCGCAGTAGTGCTCACCTGGACCGTGTCAATAAGGGCCAGCAGCCGTGGGTTGTTCTGTTCCACAGCCTCCAAACACTGGAACATTGCAGACACGTGGGGCTTACTTAGCAAAAAAGCTTCATCTGAGAGCGATAGAAAGAGAGATCAAACATAACGAACAGTGGGGGAACATGCATGTATTGGTCTGCAAATTCAGAACATGATGAGAAATGTAAACCAGCAGCAAGGCAGAGCACTATAAGATGTTTTCCGGATCGACTTGAGCAACGCCTTACCGCTGTAGTACTTCTGCGTTTGAGCTTGATGTTGGAGCAGGGGCCGAAGTTGAGCAGACAGGCAGTGCACCTGCAGACTGTGCAGTAGCCAGCGCTCTGCCTTGTACCCCTCACCCACGCTGTGAACCCCATTAGTAAGCACTGGCTCAAGCTGGCTGAACTGAAGAGATAGAAGCCAGTGTTATTCTTTCCAGTGTAGAAACAAGACACAACACACTTCAGATATAGACAAAGAGAGAGCGAAAGAGACAGTCCAGTTACCACTGGACAACCGCAGCCAAATGTAACATAATAATAAATATTTTTGTTTAAAAACAAAATAAGTTTACAATGGAAACTCAGTAGTCGTTCATCTATTGGGTTATTTTTGCTTAACTGTGTAGGTGACTATGAACCTCCTGGGAATCCACGTATTTTCTACATCGTACACAAGCCAATTTTCTGTTAACATTCCCGGACCACCTGGGGCCAGTTGGGGGGTACCTGACCGTTACACAGCACCTGTCCGTACCTGTTCGACATGCGAGGCCAGCTGGGGACAGATGTGGCGCACACACCAAACAAAACTCCAGTAGTCCTTCTGTTTGAAGTATACCTGTGACACAGAATTGCCACAGAACTCTTTACTGCCAAAGAACACGAAAGGAAGGCTCACCCATCTCAGTGTCTTACGAAACCCATTCAATTCACCACATCTTTTACAACTTGCATAAACACCTGTTACACTGCAGTACCATAGCTATTTGGTAACAATGTTACTCACTGCACACAACATTATCAGCATCTCATTCTTACACAATACAATGGCGACATTTTCTCACTACAATACCATAGTACAAGTTGTACAGCTATGCCAAATTTCCTTCCTGTATTAAATATATCTGCAAATGCTAGAAAACGAATTTCAGAGAACTAGTACTTAAAATCTCTCATTACCAGTACTTGCAATATTACAGTATTGATATCTCAGCTCAGCCAGACAGCAGCGTGGCCTGCTTGCATCACACACCATCTCATGCTTCAAGCCGTGACTGAGGATATTGTTCATGTCCTTGTGCAGTCGCTGAAGGCCCCCGTAGCGCGACCAGACGTTGGGGTTGTTTGTGGACAGCAGCCCTTCCACTGTGGTCTTCAGGCTGGACAGAAGCTTCCAGTGTTCCCGTCTGGAGGAAACGGAGAGCACAGCAAAGAGTTCACGCATGGCAATCAGTCTAGCGGAGAAAGACAGAAAGTGGGGAAGCAAAAGCAAACCGGTGTCGATCAGTAAGATGCAACAATGTAAAGCAGTGTGTAATCAGGACAAAACCTCTTCAGTAGCAAGCTCAGCAGAATGAGAAAAAACATAATACTCTGCCTTAGATAAAAGTGCAGAGTCATTTCCAGGATTTCCTCAAGTAAGCAGTAAGTTGTGGATCACAGTTAAATATTCACACACACACACACACACACACACACACACACACACACACACACACACACACACACACACGGAACTTGGGAAGATATATTGACAGCAGTGTGCAGCCTTAGCAGAAGCTTCTTAGGGGAATGAGCAGGTAATAATTCACTCAATTACAGAGGGTACTTTAGGTCATTTTAATTGGGCGGCAGACATCTTTCCAACGAACAGCATGTCTAACTTAATTATGATACATGAGGAATAGTGGAAAATTCCCTTAACAGTTTTGAAATTTCAGCTGACAGCTACTGTGCTGCAGAAAACCCTAACTGCCAAAGTGCATTCGTTACATACAACGTTACATTCATGACGCCTACAAGCTCAGTCAGTGTTCTAAAGCCTGCATTGCTGAACTTCACCAGTTACCATACCAGCTAAATCAAATTAAAGAAAAAAATTAAATAAAAGAAGGTCTAACAGAAGGGAAAATCTTCTGAAACAAAAGACAAAGGACAGAAAGTTTGAAATTGAATGCCGGAAATGGTTGGAAGATGAGTTTTAGAATAGCTAACTAGAGAGTGTGGGTGATACCAGCTGTTAAAACTAAAACGGTCAATAATTAGGCTTCCAGTTTCAAGTTCTGCTGGTGCTGTGAGACAATTTAACACAGATTGAGGAATGTCACGTATGAAGCAGAACTTACTGTCACACCCTGTCATAACTAGAATGCATGAACTTAGACACATTCCAAACTCTCTAACTTTCTTTTTCTACCGGTCTTAAAAAAAGACATAGCAAAGCATGCATTTAAAAAATTGTAAAAGTGGGCAGCCTTTGTAGACGTGCAGTCTACCGAACTTGACCTGTTTTGTAAGAGAGTTGTAGATGGGCATACATTAAACAGAGAAACTCTGTGGGTGTAAAACGTTCTTCTGAGCTACTGTGTTTATTACACAAACAAACAACAAACCCCTACATTCAATCCCTCATACAGACATGCACAGCAGACGGGATGACTCAGCACATGTGTGATAAGAGTTTTAGTCATGAAACGAAAGTCAGCTTTGATGATTTTATATGACTTTGTTAATCATTTATAATTTTTTTTTATTTTTATGTCGTGTAGTTCCATACCCGAGCTTTGTAGAGCACTCTAACATATACTTATCTCTAAGAATAACAAAATAATTAATAATAAATGTATTATGTATATGAAAACTTTATTTACAAGTTAACCATTAACTTGGTACAGGTAATCTAGTCATCAAAATTCGAATACATTTTAGAGTTACACAAATTATTATAGGCTAAAATAAGACTTAATTCAAGAAAGGGGCTTTTAAGAAACTGCAACACCACTTACTAAATCAAATAAATATTTTGCAATTAATAATCATACATAATCACATATTTATTAATCGGCTCTTTACTGCAACACGAACCAATTGGCACGGAGGTAGAAACATTACAGTAATCATTAGTGCGGTAACAGCCCGGATTAGATGATGTCGTTTGATGCCGTAAAGCAATGTTACAAACTCTACGTTCTTTTCAACACCTAAGGTTAACAGCCAACGTTCTACTGAAATGTACAACAATTTTTTAAACCAGAAAAAAATGTTGCTTTTTTTGGATTGCAGCTAATATCCATACAACGATTTCACTGCGTTTATGGGGGGGGGGGGGGGGGGGGAAAAAATGGAATTACATATTTAGCTTCCCATATTTTTCACTTAAAACTCAACTGTGGCATCTCACTAAGAAAGTCGGTGTCAAAATTGACCTGGAAATAAAACACTCTAAAATATTCGCAACTGAAAAAGCTTGACTTTAGGATGCTCCTTCGACAGTCACGTACATCAACCAACATACATTTCCTGACAAAGTTTTCCACCACACCGCCAGGAACAATAACTACTTCAGAGCTGGGAAGATTGCCTAAAGCATCAATGTAGAAACCAAAGCACTTATATAAACAAATAACAGCACTGTAAACCTTACAATAACTGAATATTGGTTGTTTAAATCGCGGGAGCATCACGTCGATATTACAATTCCAACTTACCTGCGTTCCCTCGTTTCTGCGTCAGTAATTTCCATTATCCCTAAATAAAAGAGGATATCAGCCTCCAAATTGGCTAGGCTACTCTAAATAGCAGCATTAAAATACTTTGATCGTCATCTGTTTCGAGAAAAATAAAGCATCAGCTTCTCTCCACGAGTAGCCTCCCAGACATTTTTCTGCGCTGTCAATGAAAAGCAAACACCACCCGGTTACCCCACCCCTTCTTCCATTGTCACCGCCTACTTCCTTCTTCCGGACGAGTGGTAAATTTCGGAAAGGGTTGCCAATTTGGGGTAACATCCATTCGCGTGTATCAATACCATTGAGTGAAGGGGAACATTTCATGTGGGAAACAAGGAGAAGCAGCAAATCAAAGAGGGGATTAATTTTATAACCGGGAGGATTGATTCCACATTTGAAATTTTCAATAGTGTTCTCATGACCTTTAAAATATTACGCCTGCCTTCAACTATGATGGACTACTTCACTAACCAATTATGTTAGGTTCTGTAGTTAAGCGGCCATCCGTGCTCTCTTTACATGTGAGACATATATACGTATTGTTTTTTATAGGGTGGGGACAACGTGAGTGTGCGTGTGTTATTGTAGCTCAAACACATCTAAAATAACCATCCTCAGAAAACTCTAAATACAGCAATCATATTAATAATAATATTGGTAATATACCACCAACTATGAAACTAATTATGAAATTGTTGCTTTCAGTAAGTAGTTTGGGAAGGTGAATAACACAATTCATGTCCAATAAATCTGATGAATATAGCAGACAAAGGCGTGTAAATAAATTATCCATAATATTTCCATGGATGTGTTATCCTTTTGTACCATGTCTTCCTTAGGGAATACATTATGATTATTTTAATATCTTACCCACTAGGTGACGCACCGTAGCAATATATGGTGGAATCTTTACAGGTTCCGTTGATTGCAATACAACTGTCATTAATGAGGATATCTGGATTATATGAAATGTCAAGCATCAGAATGCTGTGATAGGAACTAAGATTATTAAAGATGCATAAATAACTTACAGTTACTTGTCTGTATACTGTACATTCACCACAGAATGTGCATCACTGCTATTGAATTTCCAAATAGTTTATTTTAACACATCGTATATTTCAAAATGTATTCCCGAGTTCAAACTTTACTCCAAAACATCCGTTTATGATTTAAATGAGAACGTGGTCATCGTGTTAAAAGTTTCAAGGAACAAGGACTGTTTTTTAATGGGTTTTAGCCGTAAACCTTTGTAGTCAGAAATAAGCTTACCAGGAGCATAAAGTCCATCCATCCATCCATATTTTATACCGCTCGTCCTGGTGAGGGTCGTGGTGGCAGCATACTAAGCAGGGCGGACCAGACCTCCCTTTCCCCAGCGACAGACTCCAGCTCCTCCTGGGGAATTCCCAGTCGTTGATCCTGGGTCAGGCCTCATGGTCTCCACCCAGTGGGGCGTGTCCGGGTAGAGCTGCACGGCCAGCCTCCCGGGTGGCATCCTTACCAGATGCCCGAACCACCTCAACTGGCTCCTCTTGATCCAGGGAAGCAGCGACTCTACTCCTAGGCGCTCCTGGATTTCGGAGCTCCTCACCCTATCCCGAAGAGTGAGTCCAGCAACCCTGCGGAAGAACCTAATTTCCGCCGCTTATACCCGCGATCTCATCGTTTCGGTCACTACCCAATGTTCATGACCATAGGTGAGGATGGGGTGGTAGGTTGACGTGTAAACCGCGACCCTTGTCCGAGGACTCAGCTCCTGCTTCACCACTACGGACCGATGCAGCGCCCGCAATACTGCAGATGCTGCAACGATCCGCCTGTCAACCTCACACTCCCCCTTTCCATCACTTGTGAACAAAACCCTGAGGTACTTAAACTCCTCCACTAAGGGCAGCTGCTCCCCCCTAACCTGGAGTGAGCAATCCACTCTTTTCCAAGAGAGAACCATAGTCACGGACTTGGAGGTGCCGGTTCTCATCCCAACCGCTTCATACTCGGCAGTGAGACGCACCGGTGCGTGTCGGAGACCACAGTCGGATGGGGCAAACAGCAGGGAACCACCTCCAAGCCCCCAAACCGGATACTCTCCCTACCCCAGCTGCAAAATCACAAACAGGAGTGGAGACAACACCCACCTTGAACGTTTCTGACTTAAAACAGAGAATACCGACGCAGCTCTCATTCTGAGAAGGACCGGATGGCACGCATAAGTAGCCCCGGCACCCCATACTCTCACAACACCTCCCACAAGACACCCCGGGGAACACGGTCATATGCCTATTCCAAGTCAACAAAACACATGTAGACTGGATTAACATACTCCCATGCCCCCTAAATCATCTGTGAAAGTGCAAAGAGCAGTTTCGTTGTTCCACGGCCCGGACGGAATCCACATTGTTCCTTCTGAATCTGAGGTTCACCTAACGGACAAAGTCTCCTCTCCAGCACCCTGGCATAGGCTTTACCAGGGAGGCTGAGGAGTGTGATCCCTTTATATTGGAACACACGCTCTGGTCACCTTTCTTAAAGATGGGGACCACCACCCCAGTTTGCCAATCCAGAGGAACCATACCCGCCTTCCACGCAATATCGAACACTGTCCAATGCTTTCGACATCGTGTCAACCCCTGCGGCTTTACCGCCGCGGAGGCCCTTGTCCGCCGCAGCAACCTCAGCTACAACGATAGATCCGATCTCGGCGGAGCTATCCAGCACTGTCTCCTGTGAGGAGCCTCATCAAGGGGACCCTCTCGTCTACAGGGACAAACTCCAACTATGCGGCACCCAAACTGGGACTTGTGAGTATCCCCACGCTGGTCCTCTCCGGAATAGGAAAGGGACCACCCCGATCAAGAAGTTTGGTTCCAGAGTCAATGCTACGCGTGGAGGTGAGACCAACTGTATCTAGTCGGTACCTTTCCACCTCCTCCACAAGCTCCGGCTCTTTCCCCACCAGTGACGTGACGTTCCACGTCCCACAAGCCAGTCTCCATCGCCACGGTCCAGTCCGTCCCTAACGCTGCCAATCTGGCATCACACCCGACCCCAAATCTGGGCAGCCATTTTTGGGCTAAGACCGACCGGGTTACGCAGATCACCCGACCACTAAACGCTCGCCGACAGACACCACCCTCAGTCCTGGCTGCAGGGGTGGGTCCTGGTATCTCTGTTCCAGGCGAGGTTCTCCGTCTTTAATGTAACCATCATAGGGGGTCAGGAGCATAAAGTGAAAAAGTAAATCGCTACATTTTCTATAGATAATTTACTGGGTTCAAATAGTATTCATGAAATGTACATCAAATAAAAAAAATGTACACTACATTTGGAATCTGAACGTTGCATTTATTAAATACATTAAAATTTGCAATGTAACAAAACGTTTTCTGCATATGAAATTCAAAACACCATTTACATGAACAAAAGATGGCTCACTTCATTTTCTGTAACTAGTATGTACACAACACTAGTTTTCTTCTCCAACAGATTTTTTATTTATTTCCTCCATCAACGCCAGCTCTTCGTTCGTTGTTTTCCATTGACATTGTTCATCGACTACTTTGTTACAATACGAGTGCTGAAAGAAAATGAGGTAAGAAAGTGGTTTTAAGATTATAGATCATGCAGAGCATGCTAAACGGCAACAAAAAAAATATGTTATGAAGGAGAACTTAAACAAAGACAAAAATAATACATAGTGTGCATTAAAAAAAAATGAATTACACAGCTTTGCTTCTTTGGTTACAAAGTAGATTGAACAATTTCACAGCTTTTTTTTTTTTTTCCTCTTTCCCCACCTAACAAAAATATGCACAAGTAGATATTTTTTTTAAAAGGTAGGGGGAAGTATGGCAATTACCTTTCCATTCTCAGACGAAGAAACTAGCTACAGAACAGTTGTCTTCATAAAAATAGCCTGCTAAGAATTAATTTAAGATTTCATGTCACAAGAACTGGTGTTTACCTGTACAAACTTGCTATGCTCCTAATACTTTACACTATACAAAATGTACATTCAAAAGGGATGTTAACTATTGTAAATAAACATAAAACAAAAAAAAGTTAAATTGCCATTAGTGTTAGAACTAAGCCAGGAGGATTCATTTTATTATTGCCTATATTTAAACTAGTATATGCAATAAACCACCAATCCAATGCATGACCAATTATTTTACATTTCAACGTTCAAAAACCAAAATAATGTATTTTCTTTATTTTTATGAATAGAACTGATTCTGTGACATTGTTCATTTACATTATGAAAATAGCAGCCCTGTAATAAATAAACGCAAACAGTAAAACTGAACTGTATGGATTTAATTCATGTTGAAGCATGGCCTCAGCACTCGCCCTTCTGGCAACATTAACGACAAGGCTCAAAGTGACAGTCGGATTGTTTCGGCTCCCTCATTTCCCCGGATGTTTCCTTTTCTTCGTGAGCTACAGCCTCACCATCCAGCGGAAGAGCCAGACAAAGATCTGAAACACCCTGTGACTGGCCCCCTGCCTCTGGGCTCTCTGCTACGCCCACCATCTCTCATCCAGGCCCCTCTGCCCAGGCAGGCTGCCGCATATCAGGCCAAAAACAAAAGCTCACACACGATGATTGTCTAATACTGGGAAGGCCACACAGCGCGCACACACACACACACAGAAGCATGGCTCTTCATTTGTTGAAGACTGGTGACAAATTACTTTTTTTTTTTAAATATTTTTTTTTTTTAATAGTCAGTATTTGCAGATATAAGCTTTCATCTGTTAGGAGGGGGGGAAATGCACTTCACGCAGAGGAGACGTTGGGCTGCTGAGGGTGCGGCAGGGCTGTGGCACCCTCCTGTGGGACTGGATTGACAGGAGGATGTTGGAGGGAAGTGCTACTACAGGGATTGGTCAGCCCAACAGAGAGCTGAGACAGCTGGTCATTGTTGGCCAGGGATTTCAACACTGCATTCTCCCGCTCAAGCACAGAGTTCCTCTCATAAAGCTCCTTGATCTGTTCCTTTAACACCTCCACCTCTTCACGCACAGCGTACATTAGATGGCTTTTCACCAGATCCTGTGGGGATGGATCGAATTGAAAAAAAACCTTAGCAACAGCACTGATGTATCGAGAACAAACACAAAAATTTAAATCACAATACGCGCCATACCGACACAGACAATAAAACAAATTGATATTATGATAGAATGCTTAGATATAAATAGGTTTTTCCATTATATTCATCATAACCTATAAAGTTTGCAATTCAAAATAAGTACAATAACTTTACTCCTGAGAAGCAATTAGCATCAGGCTCCATAAGCCCAAACAAAACAATAGTTTATATTTTAAATAGTACTTACCATTGCCTGCTCTATTTTGTTATCAATGGCTACAACACTTGCTCCAGATGCACTAGAAAGGTAAAAAATAATAAAAATATTAAAACATGGCATATAAATGATACATATAATAACTTGGATAAACAGCCATTATTAACCATATACGTTTATATTCGTATTTGTGTGACTATGTTTTTTTTTTTGGTGGGGGAGCCGACTTGCAGTACAGCAATTATATTTTACCAAGTATACATAAATGCAATATGGGTTACTTTTCAGTTTCGTTAGACCGGGTAAACGGAGCATTGCTCATAATACAGCGCATATTCAACGTCAACCGGCGCCGAATAGGACGGGTCTCCACGTGACTGATGCATTGCTGAAAAACAAAGCGCCGTCTACTTCCACAATGCCGTGTTCTGTTGAACGGCACACCCAGTCTAAAAGACAAAACCCGGCAACGTCAGATTTGCAAAGCAATTGCTTTTATTAAAATATAAAAGTAGCATTATGCTAGTTATGGTTATAGAAGCAAATGTATGTGTTGTATGGTAGTTTTAATCGGTTTGACCAAAGCTAAGCATATATTTTACAGATCAAGGCGTCCTAAAAACGTCAATGATTCAATTATCTTCTCTTTAACCACTCACCACACCACGGCTCCTTTAAAAAAAAAAACTAAAAGCCGATGATATGCAATACTAACCATGCATTATATACAAACAATATGTCTGAAATCGTCCTCGAATATCCATCGATTTCATTTAAAAATTCGATTTTGTGGATTTCGGCATCGTTTGTTGTCTAAGCAACATAATTCCGAAAAGGTGTTTACACTTACGTAATTGCCACATATATATATTTTAAAACATTTAACTTACTGCGTTTAGTGCTCGGATTCTATAAATGATGGTCTGATTTGTTTCCCCCCTTCAAAAAGTCGTTTTGCCCCTGTTAGCATTAAGCTCACGTGCTGTTCCTTCCCTGCACCGTTTATACTAAATAAATGGCTCACCCTCAACTTGCCACTAGACGGTGCTCAGGAAAGTCCTCTCGATTTGCTGATGTGCTATAGTGCAACTATTCATGTCTTTTGTTTTTTGTTGGTAATCCACAATTTTCCAACAGCTTTGAGAGCTATAGGATTGCATAGACAGGCTTCCAGCAAGATACGTCATTGCGAACTCCCAGCAGAGTGGCTGGATGACGGCACACGGAGGTGTTGAGCAGGGGCTGGCGAGTGAAGGCTGTGAGGCAGCCAAAGCCATTAAAAAGCATTCCCCATTTCAGTTACTGTGGTGAGGCAACACTGTGCATCGCCAAACCCAGCATTGTCCGCCAAGACACCAAGAGTTTGGATGCAACGACAAGCCAGTGACAGTTTATGCTTAGATTAGCTTTTGGGAGAGTTTGTGGCATTATGAGTTTGCAGTGTCTGTGGCAAACGTCAGAAAATAAATTTAGTTCCTGCATTTTTAACCATAGGTACGGGTTTGCATGGTATAAGAAACAGAACCACAATTGGCCACGGTTGTTATTTGAGCTGAACACTGCAGCTAATTTACTACTAAAGTGAACAACGGGGTAGGTGGGAATGTTGGTGCAGACACACAGAGTTAGTGCGATCAGTTATTAAGTAGCAAATCTCCATCATCCTGCAGGGTTCCGTACTCCTCAAACTAGTCTCAAATTAATCACATATTGACAAACTCACTTGAAGCTGTTGACAAAACCTTACAGAGAAGGGGCATTGTCTGAATTACACTTCTGCACCTCTGCAATTAACTGAAGTCTAGTTTTGGTGTGTCTTTTAGGTGGAGAATCATCTGTAAGTAAGCAACGGCAGCACATAGCATGCTTAGAGTTATAAGGAATAAAACATTTTTTTATGTGATTTTAAAAACCTGGAAAACTAACCCTAAAATAACCTGTATGCACATAACCCTGCATATTAGGGTTGGCAGTGCTCCAGGTTTCCAGGCTCCCGAGGTTCAGTCTCAGGCCGGCTCCAGAGTTGATGTATACCCCCTGCTCCAGCACCAGACCGGCTCTAGCAGCCCTTACTACAGTGCCACACAAAAATTAGGATCCTTATTAAACATTACATTTTTGCTGGGCTAGGCCTATACAATTTCCAAGACAAGCTGAAGCACAGCCAACCCTATTGTAAACAGATAATTTACACAATTGGCCCTCACTGTGCATTACAAAGAAAAAGAAAATAAGTACTAGTCCAGGCTACATGCTAAACTAGCAAATCAAAACTGCATACCTTAAGGGTGAGTTAAAAGGAAAATGGATAGGCTACACAGCAAAACTGCCAGTGTTAAATTAACTCGGTGTTTATACCAAACCAAATGTTTTCTTGTGGACTCAAACATTGACAGTGTTAATTCAACCACCCCCCAAATATACAACTACACTTTTTGCTAAATATATATATTTAAGCCTCAACTCTGCAATTAAAAACGGTATCGGTACAGCAGTAAAGGTCATTTCCAATTGCAGATTTCTGCACTGCATATCTGGAGACTTGACGTTGCTTGACTTTTGCATCATTAAATGAGTATTTGCTTTGAGGACAAAGGCGCTATTTAGATTGCCAAACCATGAAGGGACTTCCCCAGCAGGACCGAACAATTTCCCTCGGGGCTCCATGAGAGAAGCATAGCTGCAGCTACCTTCATTACAGGGTTGGTCCTCTTAATGCCATTCAAACCCCGTACCCATGAATGTATTCCAGAAAGGCCTCTGGAGTGGGAAAAAAAGACAAAAGCACTTTCCCGAGTGCAGCCTGAGCCCTATGAGCTGGATTTAGCAGGCTCAAACCCAGTTCATGTCATTTTCTGAGCATGACCAGGAGGGCATAACAACGCTTCCTGCCTGTGATGGCTAGATTCGTAAAGCCTCAGCTTAGAACCATTATCATAATCGCCGATTCCATTTTGTGGGGGGGGGGGGGGGGGGAAACCACAAAATCCTATTACAAATACC